>CM076572.1:178896453-179203176 GCA_034641835.2 Pinus albicaulis | reverse complement strand
TGTTAATGTTACATAAATTCCTTGTCCTAGTGCCTCACACTCCACAAATTTTATAAGATGGGATAAAAAAAAATTGTTCTTAAGTCGAGCCCGCTGGACTTCAAACGGCGATAAACCATAATTCAAACCAAATTCGCGTTCCAAAATACCCTGCTGACGTCGGCCAATTTTGTGACGCGAAAACCAAATGAATTCCGCCCTAATATTTTTCGGGCCCGAAGTTGGGCTGGCGTACGGAGGGAGAGTTGTGACGCAAATTTCTTATCAAATTCACCCTAATCTTTTTCGGGTTCGGATTTCCACTGTGCGAGCGGCCTAAACAAAGATCCACTCCAATCAATTTCTACCACGTGTCCTCAATCAAAACTTGCCCTGCTCCCGGCTGCAGGTGCATTCGATGGCGTTTAAGGCAATGGGACATGGATGTGGCGATTTCATATCAATTGCATTAAGTTTTAATGTTGTTCAATTAAGTTCCAAGGTTTTCACATCTAATCGCATTAAGTTTTAACACTGTTCAAGATCGGACCTCCACTCCTGTTAGTGATTCTGCATGCTCCAATATCATCCGTCCTTCGGCTCTCATTAATGATCAGAGATTAATTATGATGGGCATCCTTTGATTTCATTGCAGTCGGGTCAATAAAATGGCATTTCGCTATGGTTTTTCAGACGAGCCAGTTGCTGGGTTACACTGTCTGCTCACTATGATGAGAAGGAGAAGTGGCCAGCTGAACTGCTGCGTAGACCTTGCTGCATATCTGCATTTCCCTCAGTCTGGTCCTTGTCTGTCTTCCTCTGTTTCTTGGAATTCTGCTTCTATGTCTCCTCTTGCGCCCACTGCTAGTGAGACTGCACCCATGCCTCGCCTGCGTCAAAGGATGCGTTGCTGCAGGGGGAGCACTAGAGGTCAATCCCTGTGCGCTCCCTTCAGCCCCTCAACTGAGTTGACTTCTGGTCAGTCTAGTGATTATTACGCAGGTCGCTATCCAAATACTAGGAGTGGGAGGGGTTGGGTTGTAGGATTTGGCCACCGTATGGATTCCCCTGCTCCTCGTTTCCCCACCGCTAGTTCACCTTCTCCCACGACGTGCACTGCGCAATTTTCCTTTAATTGCTCTCTCAACCGCCCACGAATCATAGCTTCAGTCACTGTGGTTTTCCGCGAGGAGGCCCAAACAAAGGAAAAATGCACCCGTCTGGCGGGTTTGAGCTCAGAAAAAGCTGGCCAGCATTCAGGCCTTTAGGAGGGGAGTCGTGGCATGAATGTGGAGGTAGCACCTAGTGATCTTGGACCTTCCGAAGGATGGTGCCGAATCGTCAAGGAGCCGAAGGAGTAGTTTGGTTAATTTGTTTTTCTTGCTTCGCGACCCACTTAATTAGGCTGCTTTTAGATTATTTTACTATGCTGGACCTTTGTAATATTTTTGAATTCTGTAAATTAAACGTTCAAGACTGGTTTCCTCGTATGAGGGCAGTCTTCTTAAGTTTTTGATTTTTTGATGACAAATTTTCCATGAGTCTGGGCAATGATTTTGACTTCGGTGTAATTTTATTCCCACTATTAATAGATTAACTTTACTTAGAAAAAAAAATGGTCCCCTGTTTCTATTTTAAACTTGTTTTTTGAAATACAGAGCCATGTTTATATGATCTACGTATTATACTCTTTCTCTGTATATCTACAGGAACCTTTTTGCTATGAACAGGGTGGATGTTGTAGCGGGCTACTAATGGAAACAAGCAAGCCTGAACCTTACATCTCGGATGCAACAGATGGTTACCAATTTTGGAATCAAGCGAGCCTGATCTTACAAGCGAGCCTGGGTTTCTGCAGATGGTTTTTATTTCCGGGAACAAGCGAGCCAGAACATACAATCGACCCTGGGTTTATACATATTTTTGCTCTATCATGGATGCTTTTTGTGTGAGGTGTATATCAATAGTACATGTCTCTGCACATTTCCTGTATCCGCTTTATGATACTATTTTATGTGTTGACAGGTTATCACTCTGCCTTCAAAACTAGCGATGCTGGTTTATTGATATGGTCTGATGGTCTTTTTATATTTTGGACATATCACACTCTTCACATGATTAGCGTTTTTCTCTGTTCAAGGATTTTGGGTACTTTAATTTGTATTTGGAACAATGGACGTCGGTACTCTATCTGTTGTTTTACTATTCTACATACCGCTATTTCACTTTCTTATAGATGCCTCGGGCATATTTGGATGCTTTCTCAGATTTGTCGATAATCTCCATGTGGACCATTACTGGGTTTTATATCAAGTCCCTGTATGTGACATGGGGTATTTTTCTATCACTGTCTGGGGTGGGACTTCCACTTTTCTGGATGGATATTTGGGCTCCAATCTTCAGATGTGAAAATGTAATAACTTCATGGACTGTTTTACTTCATATAATATATTCAAAACAACGTTTTTCCTTAAAGTTTCATTTTTTAATTGAACCTGTCGCTTATACCAATGCCTTGTGTTAGTTTGAATTCCAGCAGCCTTAAACGTCGAAAGAGAGATAAGATAAAAACGCTTTATCTAGCTTAATGCTCAAAACATCAAAATTATTTTATTGAATTACAGAAATGTAAACGTTAAATAGCTGACGCTCAAAACCGCTTTCGACCACATTTCTTCTTCGCACTGATGAAATCCATTTCTTCAGAATTGCGACATCTTACAAATGTCGGAATAACAACGTTCAAAACGTCGGACCACATTGCGTCAGAATTGTGACAGTTTACAAACATCGGAAGAGAGACGTTCAAAACGTCGCACCACATTTCATCGTAATTGTGACAGTTTACAAACGTCGGAAGAGTGACGTTCAAAACGTCAGACCACATTTCGTCGGAAGTGCGACAGTTTACAAACGTTGGAAGCGTGATGGTTTGGGAAACGTCGAAAGAGCGACGCTTGTTTGGAAGCGACGGAAAAACTGTCGATAGTGCGACACTTTTTAAGTGCGTCGGAACTAGGACGGTATGGCAAACCATGTTTTTCCTGCCCTCGAACTGTCGCTCTTGCGATGACTAGGTGTCAGAATAGCGACGAATTGGCCATCAGAAATTCTGCCAAATTTTCTAGTGACAATTGGTAGCACCCCATCATCGATGCTAATTTCTCTGTGGGCTCTTAGGGACGCGCACAAATTCGGTGGCTCAAATATAATGGTTTGTGTGGGGATATGAATCAGGCTACTATCCCTGGAAGATGGCAACATCGTGCTGATGGGATGCGTGCTGTAAGCGTTCACACTCTCTTGAAGCTGGATTGCTTGAAGTTGGCACCTCTGTGACCTAGTCAACCTACAGACACAGCTACTATGTGCTCGTCGCACGTGTCTACGCATCCACCATCCTTGCTATGAAAATTCATATTTCATGCCATATAGTCATTTGGTGAGCGCAGGGAAAGGGTCATCCCTGTAGGGCTTTAATCAACTTCCATTGACATACCTAGGAAGGTTTTCTCCGCTTAAGGTGGCCAAGTGTACCACACCTCCGTCTATGATTTCTTTGACAACATATGGGTTGAGAAAATGCATTTTTAAATTCCCTCGGTGGAATGAAAACTTGTTGTCATACAAAAAACTAAATCTTCTTCCTTCAGGACCTTTTTTCTAATGTTCCTATCATGCCAAGCCCTTTTTCACAACTTCTGCAGTTACTGATGGAAACCTATAATAAATTTATCCTCTTCTAGCACGACCAACTCAACAAGGCTTCTTCCATAATATCATGTTCTGCCATATTAGTGAATGCTGCAATGCGAAAACTTGGAACAATTTACTCCATCGGCATAACAACTTTTTCCCATATACCATTTTGAACAATGTCTTTCCTGTCACCTTCTTACATGTGGTTCTATATGCCCAAATAATTGATGGTATGTGCACATCACAATCATTCCAGTTAGCATTATTGAACTCAGTGAGTGCAATCTCTAATATCTTATTGAAAGCTTCCACTGCACCATTCACCTTTGAGTGATATGGAGTACTCTTCTGATGATGAATATGGAATTATTTCATTAGAGATTCAATAGTTTCATTAATAAAGTACGTACTTAGACCACTCATCAAAATCTTAGGGCACCCAAACAGAGTCAAAATGTTCTAAAAAATGAAGTGCGCAGCTATGTCTGCACTACAATCCTTCACCGGCTTAGCTTCAACCCATTTGGTTACATAGTCTATCACAGTGATTACGTAACTCGCATCTCTCTTCTTTCCTGGAGGGTCAATAGGTCCAAAAAATTCAATGACCCATTTGTAAAAATCTTGTAATGCCATTTGTGGGTGCAACAGAATCTCATCTATGCATGACGATTTTCTTGTCCTTTAGCATACATCACAAGTGTGACAATGTGCATGTGAATCATTGTCCAGTGTGGGCAACCATAAACCAGCTCGTAGGATATTCTGTGTAGTGGGTTTCCCTGCATGGTGACCTATTGCAACCTCACCATGAGCCTCACATAAGATATCTTGTCTTTCAAATTCCAACATATACCTTCTCAGAACTTCATATGCACCCATCTTGTGCAGCTGATCGACAATTAGAGTAAAGTCAGTTGTGCACCCGACCAAATATTTCTTCTGTTGCAATGTGTACTCTGTGGGCATAGTTACAGTGGTTAGAAAATTAATGATATCAGCAAAATGATCATCAACTACCTTTATAGAAAATATCCACACATTTGGTAACCCATCTTCCAAGCTAATCGACTCTTCTCCATTTTCAATGCACGACAGATCGTCTAGCCCAACATTCAGTCTCCCTAGTTTCACTATTACTTAAAAATCATACTCTTGAAACAAAAACAACCATATGTAGATCTTCCACCCCCAACGAAGGCTTATTGACTAGGAAATTCAATGTGGAATGGTTAGTAAACATCTTAAAGTGGCCTCCCAACAAATAGTGACTAAATTTTTGTAGTGCATAGACGATAGCCAATCCTTCCCGTTCTGTAGCTGAATAATTACGCTCCACGACTGATAACTTCCTACTTGAAAATACAATAAGGTGGTCAATATCCCTAGCTCTTGGCTACGCTAAAATAGATCCCAATTCAATGTGGGAGGCATCAACATGGACATGAAATAACTTTGACCACTCTGGAAAGACTAATATGGGTGCAGTGACCATCTTCTCCTTCAACAATTCAAAACTCTTTTAGCATTCTTCATCCCAACAAAATGAGATATCATTCTTTAACAATTTCTCCTTGGGCACAGTGATGAATGCATAACCTTGAATGAACTTCTGGTAATACCTTGTATGCTCCAAAATTGAGCACAGCTATTTGATGCTTGTAGGAACTTCCATATTAACAATAACAATGATCTTCACAAGATCCACCATCAATCCTTGCTGACAAACAATACAATCAAGTAAGATTTTGAATGTCACACATAATATACACTTTTTCAGATTAAGTGGGATCTGGTACTTCTGACAAGTATCCATCATTTGGCACACACTTGATACATTCTTCTTAAATAACCCAAAGAGATTCCAATCATCAAAGTAGAATTCTAAGAACTTATGGATGTATTGCTTGAACATAGCTACTACCACACATGAGAAGATAGATGGCCCATTCTTCAGAACAAATGGCATGACTGTATACTAAAAGGATCCTAATTTTATCGAAAAGGTTGTATTACTGCTATCTTCTGGCGCAATTATGATCTGGTGCTATCCCGAGAAACCATATGTAAATGAATATGCCTCTTTTCCTCCTACATTTTCCAATATCTCATCAGAAAATAGGGTCAGGAATGGATCATGTATGCATACATCATTGAATTTGCATAGATCCATGAGAATCCTTATTTATCCTTTATTCTTAATCTCTCACACCATCATGGCAGTCACCCAATCTAATTCCTCCAATGGTTCTATGATTCCCGAAACAACCATTTTCTTCAATTCTTCCTTAAATTTTTTATTATATTTGGGGTTCATCCTATATGGGCGCTGCTTCAAAGGTCGTGCATTTGATTTCATAGTGATCTTTGTCACCCCAAGATCTCCTATTATCCCCTTCAGATCAGATTTTTTTTTAGGAAAGAGGCCCTGATATTCAGTTAATAGCTCATAGACCTTTTCCACTGTATCATCATCCCAATAATCCCCGATCTTCACTAACTTTGGTTGTTCCCATGAGCCAATTTTAACTTGTTGAATATTGAGAGGCTTAGTGAAATCTAATGACTCAATCATAGGTCCAAAAATTGTTCAATGTCCTTCAGATTCATGGATTGTGATGTTCCTTAGATATTCCTTGTTCTCTTCAACTGATAGATTTCAACAATTCACAATGTCCATCATTTGCGCAACCCATTTTGGTGAGGCACACTCTACCTTTGGTTTCGTGGTGTCAAATATGACCTTCTGGATACCCTACAACACTTTTCTCGAGCAGTTGAACCCACTTTCAAAGATGAAGGTTAAAATAAAACTTTATGTTAGTGTATTCCATTCATTGGTTCCTTGTCACAGTCCAGTTTCCACATACCAATCAATAGGCACCTTCCCCAATGTGTGGATGAACATGTGCACCCATTCTCACCTTGGCTCTGCACCCCAGGCTTTATTCCATTTAGCCAGATGATTTCATGGATCATATTTTCTAGAATAGGTATCTTCTCAAATCACAGCCTCATCATACAGGTGCATTCTTCCCAGTTACCCAAGTTTCCTTTGTGTGTCTCCCACTAGTCTTCTGGGGTTGAGCGTAGTGCTATATCAAGTGCATGGAATCTTTCTGCTTCTGGAACAATATTTTAAAGCTCTTCTAAAAAAATGTTAACAATAGTCAAACCATCATAATAAGGCAATTATTGTACCTCTGATGATATTCATCGAAGAGCTCTTGTCACTCAATTTCAGCACAACATAGATACTTCATGTAGCAGGTTCTGCCAGTTTTCTAGTTCTTCATCTGAATAGGAGAATCAAAAATTATCCTTTTCCTAGTTGATTCTTCCATCAACTGTCAGGTTGATCCAATCATCATCCCACGCAATTATCTTATATATGTGATCAACATCGTCATTTGCGCACACCGTCTTTGTATATCTTGCACCTTCTGCAGGATCTACGGGAACCACAACTCTAGTTCCATTTTTATCAAATACCATACTTTTGTGCTTAAGATTGATGATGCCATCCATGTCAATATCCCAATATAAACCCAACAACACAGGATAGGGATCAATATCATCCACAATCTGTATGCCTTCAAAGTCTATGAGCACCTTTACTCCTTCAATATCTACTACAACATGCGAGATTCTTCCTAATGGAATAATATTTTATTGATTTTCCATGGGCAGTTGAATAGTAGACCTCTTAGGTTTTCCCATTCAATGCCAAGTCTACTTGGTAGTGCACTCACATTAGATCCTAGATCTAGAATGACCTGATCCATCTCATAGGTACCAATATAAGCAATCAAGCACATCTCCTGTGTAGTTCTTCTCTTATTCCTATAGATCATATTGACAACCTTATGCTCCATCTGAGGTTGTTCTTTCTCCACAGAATTATCTATCAACTCTTGAAGGTTCTTAATTTCCTTCTTATTGCGCAATAGTTTGATTCAATCTTGTATGAAGGGCTTTATCTCTTCATCTACTCCAACCATGTCCATACATTTACTTGACATTGATGCGCTCGCTTCTACAAATCCCTTCTTCACCTCTACAAAGGTGTATTTTTTGCATTGTAAGTTGAATCCATCCTTATTCTCAAGCACTTTTTGGATCTAGATATCAACATGTGGCTTCTCCTCTTTGTCTTCACCAGTGGCTACACCACTCCCAGTGATAACGTTCATGCTTGGTTCTTGTTCACGTAACTCCACTCTTACCATTGGAATATTCTGAGTAGGAGTCTACATTTTCCTTTCGTGCATATTGGAAATCAAAAAAAGAAAATATTCAATAACATGATCAATTTTCTTAGAGTACTTGGAAGATTATCATGATGGATTCGGAAATTCATGCACATAATGACCAACGTCTCCACAATTCTAGCAGATGAGTTGTCCTGTTCCTTGACAATCTCCTCCTCCTCTTACTCATCCTCTAGTATGCAATCCACCATGCCTAGAAGAGGATGCTGGTGAGGTAGGTTCAACGTGTATTTTATATAGGTCAGCTCATTCAATCATCAGATTGAAGCTGCGATAGTGTTGTTCATCATGTCCCAGTGATGAGAAAAATTTGCAAAATTTTTTCTTTAGCTTAGGATTTTTTTTTCCAATACTTCGAAAACAGTTTGTTGCATGCATAACCATATCCTGAAAAATTGTGAACCATAATGTAGGATTCCCACTTGACCCAACCATCCTCTTCAGCGGGCTTTGTCCTCCAGCTTGAAGATAATCATTGAATACAGGGCAATGATCCTTATGATGCCCGACAACCTTGCATCGTATACACCATACATTTGTGCATACCTCCTTTCCCTTATCGTTGCGCAGAATCTCTATTTCGAAATGCATTTCTTCCAACTAGATTTATATTTTTTGGGTCTCGATATGTACAACGGGTATTGGTAAATCCTCTAGTTTCATTACAATTTCTATGGCCTTCGCTTGCATGGAAATCTTATGTTGACTCAAGGGCTGGTGCAGATGTGGTAGAAACATAAAAATAAACCATTCTTTGCATTAAGTGTCATCTATAGTAAATCCCCCATCTTTTATAGTGCACTTCAATCTCTGATCTGTGTCTCATATAGATTCATGCAATTCTGGACGAATCTCCTTTAACTCAGTGACACATTGTGCAAATGATTTCAGCCTCTTGAATTGGTCTTTTAGAGAGGGATTAAAATTATCAATAGTGGCATGAGGATTCATTGCTACATACCTTATATACCAGTCAAGCACGTGATCTTGAAAAGAAATGGCTATCTACGCTTTCTTAACATCGACATTATTTACCTGTTTTCCACACAAGGTTAGCGAAAAACCATAATTGGTCTTTATCTTCATTCCCAATACCACAGAAAGTAGCTAACTTCGTGGAGGTGGCCATATCCATGCCTGGTGGTGGAGGTGGGGTGGGAGATGAGTTTGGAAGTGGAGTGGATGGGATCTAAACTATGGCCAATGACCCAATATTATTAGGATCTTGCAAGACTTCTTCTTCAGAGTGCACAAATTCACTAGAGCTACTATTCTCTGATTCTTCATCACTGTCAAATCTACCCTTGAGAGGAATGTATATAAACCCTTCTTCTAGATCTACATGGTAATTTCTTCCACTGCGCGTAGTTGGGACTCTTCGAGGCATTCACTGAATATCACTACATAGAGTACTATATTCACACAAAAAAAAATTAATCCACAACTTTCGAGAGCGCAGGAACTTACCTCTAGGACCCTTGAAAAATCTTCGCTCAACTTCATAATAAGATACAAATTGATCAATAGAATACTCAATCATGGATCCTCCCAAAACACAATAGATCCAATGATCTACCATGTGGGTGATCTTGTTTCTAGTCTTTTCTAATTGTTATACTAACTTTAGGTTCCACTGAGTGATTGCATCGTCATTTTCGCCAGTCTAAAATTCAGTAAGTCAAGATGACCACTCATGCAACTCAATCACAAAGGAGGAAAAGAAAATATCGTGTATCTATGTATAGATATACTTTTGTACCCAAACTTTTGCAGATTATTTAGAGCTTCTATTCTCTTGGATCGAAAATTCAAGCATCTTCTTATCAAGCCAATCTTGTAATTTGTTCTGCTTAGGGAGAAAAAACATCAATTCTCCCTCAAAATTATCACGGTCTCGGCAAAAGAACCATTTGTTGGATTGAGGGGTCTTGACTTAGGTTCAAAGTTATCATGCAAGCAACAAAACCCTCCAATTATTGTCCCTTTCGATAGTAATCTACTTGCACATACCAATGTCTCACCCGAAGCAGTATGGGGGGTGCTAGAACCAGGTTTTCACACCCTGAGGAAGTTTTTGATGTAGTGGCCCTAAACAAACTTATAACAAAAAATCTAACAGATGTGTGCATCAACAGATCAAACCCTTCAGCACATTATCAGAGATTACTTCAATATATATTTTCACACATTAATGAAGTATACTTCAATTAGATCTATTCATCTAACATCAACTGATATTCACGCACATATGAAATTAACCATTAATACAAGTAAATACGCAATAACACAGTAGATTCAGATCTTAATTCAATGAAAAAATAACTAGTATAGGAAATCACATAAAGGTCCAGGTTCACCAAAACATTCTTCTTTATTAAGAGACCTATCAATTCCAGTACGTTCAGTCCTTCATTCCAATTCAACATATTCTTTCGCGCACACAACCAACAGATTTCACACAATGCTAGGACTTAGTTCTCCGTGTACATAGCCAACAAGAGCCTTTCTACCTAATCACCTAGACTTAGATCAAAACATTAACTAAAATAGTTCACCATGAGATATCTTTACTCAACTCAATCCTTACATATTCATACTATCTAGACATGCATATACCATGGTCTCAAACCATCGTTTGAGACTCATGGTTTTCCCTTTTAACCCATTACAATGATTAAGGGATTTTGACCCGCCCTAAATCCCCTTTCACTCTTTCACATAGCGCACACAACAAAAATAGGTAGAAATTAACCCAAAAATGTAACCCATGGGATCCCGATCCAATGTACACTCATTTAAAATTTACATTAAGATCCCAATACATATGATACATTTAGTTGGAAAAATTATTCATTATGGTACAAAGATTTCTTATATCTTTGTAATAATTCCCAACTAAAACAAAATATTCTTTTGGAATTGCACACCTCTCCCTTAGGAGGACACTCAAGATTTTTTAAAACTTAGCACAAGGTGAAAAAATATTTTCTTTGGGATGGCCTTAAATATGATATTCAAAAGTTTGTGGCAGAATGTTTGGTTTGCCAACAAAATAAATTCGAGACAATTAAGACCCCACATTTGCTAAAACCTTTGTCCATTCCAATTCAATGTTTGCAGGAGGTTACAATGGATTTTAGAATAGGTTATTTTGTATCTCCTAGAGACAACCTTGAGTTGCAAAAAGACTAGTGCCTAGGACATCTTAAAATTAGA
Source organism: Pinus albicaulis (assembly GCA_034641835.2). Classification (NCBI taxonomy): domain Eukaryota; kingdom Viridiplantae; phylum Streptophyta; class Pinopsida; order Pinales; family Pinaceae; genus Pinus; species Pinus albicaulis. The sequence goes on along the minus strand of CM076572.1, from coordinate 179,192,011 downwards.
GGTCGAATGTGAAAAATTCTATAGAATTCCTCTGACAAAATCTGGAATAAGAGAACAATGGTTTTGGTGGTTCATGGATTGAGAAGACCTAGGAGTCGATTCATGGGAAGTCCCTATACTATAAGAGGGCTCAAGAGGCTGAGAGGCTTAAAGGCTTTTAAATGGGCCAAGTATAAAACAATGAGAAAAACCTTAAAACTATTCACGGGCGTTGAGAGATAATTGAAAGGGAACCCATGTGAGACAGGCTTAAGAGATTTAAGAATCTTTCTCATATGGACTCTGAGGAAACGGATATGAATGGAAGATGAACAATAGGAGAGGCTTTTGGAGCACGAATTAAGGGAGCACAACAAACTTAATACATTAACGTTAACGCCAGGGCATTATACAAACATGAATTCATGCATAAGATTGGAGACTACCGGTAGCTACATTAAACAAACCGTCAAAGCATAATAGTATGAAAGACGATTACACACAAGAGAGAGGTTATTGATAATAGAAGGAAACAAATACATACTACTCACTACTCCATCTCGGAATCCAAATAACAACTCTGTATTATATTAAGTCATAACAGCTCTCCCAAATACGTATCTCAAAGCTTACGGAGCACAATTCTACAGAACTACAGCAAAATTCTTCCAAAATTCTAGAACCTTTGTTTCATCTTATAAATCACTACATATAAAGTTCTCCTTGAGGGTTTTTGACTAAATATTCTATCATCATTTGACCCACAAAGGTGGACCAAAAATATCCTAACAAACTATCAAAGCATGCTTCAAGAAATCACTTTTGTAACAAAAAAATCAAAAAAGAAATGGGTTAAATTGGGATTTTACTATAAACAAATCACTATCTAACAATAAAACTAAGCAAAACAACTAGCCATGCAAGCTAAATTCCAAAATATTCAAAGAAGTGGCGAGAATTGGCTGAAAATCGGTGAGCAGTTTGATTTCTACCACTTGATTTCATCTACTGATGAAGAGGCCTTCACTCCATGTCCCCATGATTCACATTAACCATAATGAAAAGGACATCTGTGTTGTGCATGATCCACTCTTTAGAGGAGTTTCCTGGATGATATGAACAAACATAGCTGCACTGTTCCATCAAAAGCTCATGTTGTGTTCTAATCTTGTGAGAACTGGAGACCGGGCTTTAGAAGGGGCTGTGTGGCACATAACACACGATGCGATGGTTTTAATTACTGCAAAAGGGTGAGACAAAGGTCGTGGGGAAGGATTTGATGACGTGGTGAGGGAGTGGAGCTACAAAGCGCATCGAAAAATCACAGTCATAGTAGAATATGCTTCAAGAATATGATTTGAACTTTAAATTTTGTGGAGCGTATTGAAGCATAAAGTTATAATATGTGCGATGCAATATCGTACATTAGCGATCAGAAAAGATAGATGTTGGTGGAGATGGAAAAGTTATAATTTCTGATTTGTGATGTGGTATTCATTGCCAATGCCGCGATGGCGATCAGGCCATATTGCAAGCTAAATTATTTAACTTGCGAGCATTGTAACATGTAAGTTGTAAAATCCGTGAACTGAAATATGTGACGCGCTAAAAGTTGGTTAGTGCGAAAAGGCAGAAGGTGAGGAAAATGCATAATATGAAGGTTTTCATGTGGATGTGGGTAGTGTATCTAGGTTGGATGCGTCCCACGAAGTCACATCGGAAGCAAGATAAGTTTTGGTGAGTCTTTTAAGATGTAAAGGTTAAAAATTGTGGGGGGTGTTATTGCTAGTGAATAAATGTAACGCGGGGCTTTATAAAATAGAAAGTGAAGGATAAGAGAGACAAAATGTAGGTAAAGAGGGTAGATGAGTTGAGGGATGGAGGAAATGAATTTTTCTCACCATTTAAGCCTTATCAGCTACATTTTTCCCATTTCTTGTGAGATGAGATGCAGATTGATTCCTTTGAAGCTCTTTGACAGTTAGGATTAGTCTTCCTTTCTCCCTCTCCCCTTTGTTTGCGGTCACAGGCAAAAATTGGCTCCATCTGGGGACAACGTGTTGTTGTTCAGTGCGTTGAGAACCTGTTGTTGGGCCTCGAAATTGTCATTTAATTCCATTAAATTTTTACTTATATTTCCATATTATCACCTTTACTCCACCTCCATTTCATTACATTTACCTTACCATTACCACTATTGGGTTACATTTATGTTTTTCCAAACTTTATTAATTCCTAGTATTTTTAAGTGAATTAATGGTTAAAAATTAGAAAATAATATGCACATACTTATACCTAACAAGTGAAATGAGGCTTTTTCCATGTGTAGGTAAAAAAGAAGCTTCTAGAAGACCCTTATGTGGCCTCCTAAGGCCAAGTTCGAATTTGGATGGAGAATATCATGGGATCATCAGGATATGTGTCTCATTTCCTATTTGTAATGTAACTCTAAGAAGACATGTACCTTATCATTTCGTATTTAGATTGTAACTCTAGAGATATAGGGAGAGATTCATGGACACTCATTAATGAGATAGATTTTCATCTTTTTTATAAATAGGGGAAGCTTTATCCTATCAAATCATGTGTAAAATTGGAGTTATGCTCAAGCTTTGAATATAGAATTAGATTGTGGCACATTACTCATGAATGTTCCTTCATTTTGACTTGGTTTTTCTTATATATGTAGCATCTCGATTTACCATCTCTCATATTTTAGATCAGCAACCTAAAATGTGTGATATTTACTTGCTTTTATAGATTAAATTTTGTGTTCTTTCTTAGTATTAGTTTTAGAATGGCTGTGTAATATTTGCTTTTCTAAAACATTTCAAAATGATAGATTTATCTATTTTCCAATTCGATTAAGTTTGAGGCAATAGAGCTCATAGTTATTTAGTTTCCTTTCACGCTATGTTATTTACTTTCTTAGATCAAACTATAAATTCATTGTATAATTGAATGTTCCTAAAAGATCAAGTTAAGAAGGTGTTCCAAATTGGGTGATTGAATGTTCAACCTGTGCAATCATTGAGCTTTACTTTTACATGCTTTTACATTTCTTTTTAGATCCTCATTCAATTGTATAATTGGGTGTTCTTAAAGATCATTTCAAGAAGATTATTTTACCATATTTCTAAACTGAATACTTGAATACATAACTTATGTAATTATTGAGTTTTCACTTTGAATGCTTTAATTTTTTTCCTAGATTTAAATATTAAAGTATAATCGGTTGCTTATACATCATCTGAAGAGGGTGATTCTATAATACTTCCATATTGGATGTTGGAGTTATTGAGCGTACCTTAGTTGTTTTTCTTTACATTCTTTGAAATGCTTTCTTAGATTAAAATTCAATTCTTGCAAGTGTGATTGCGCGCTATATTTTCTTTTGAATTTGGTTTCTCTCTTTTCGTTACTTGATTTCATAGGTTAGTTGAATTTCATTTTTATTATTTGATTTCATAGATTAAATGAATTGGTTTTTTTTGTTTTGTAGTTAGATTGATCTAAACTGAAAGATAATTTTTAGCACATACAGTGCAGGCATGCTTCACAAGTTTATGAAACCCCCGGGTTGACAAATTAAATAAGATGCAATCACTTTGCCCCAAAACCTGCAAACTTGTATGCCTGTGCTTTTATTGGGTACATGGAGTCATAAATGCACATTGATTAGACAAAGTTTTATACCAACGGTCAAGTGGACACAAAATAGAAGATGAAATGGAAGATGATATGGAACATGAAATGGAAAATGAAAACAATGGATGAAACAAAATGGAAACTGTGGAATATGATATGGAAGATGAAATGGGAGAAATGTAAACAAAATGGAGTACAGTGGAATGCTATATATAGCGGAAAAGATATATACAATGAGCTAGGTTAGGCCTCATCAGTGATGAAAGTAAAACTTGAGGAACTCCCCATTTACAGGTGCCTCAAGTATGTCTCCTTCTAAGTTCTCCAACATGAAATTATTGTTGCCTCTGTCCTTTGCCACCCTGAATGGACCAAACCAGAGGGATTCTAACTTCCCATGTTTCCCTTTGTCTTCTCGCCTAATACCCCATCGTAGCACCAAATCTCCAACTTGGATTTCTCTATCTTTAGCTCTTTGGTCAAATAAGCCTTTCATTTTTTCTTAATATTTTGCTAATCCAAGGCTTACCTATTCCCAGGTTTCATTCAACTCCACCAACTGATTCATTCTTTGGATAATTTCATTGGGCTCCTCCTCGCTTTCTTGTAAGAATAGAGCTATAGGTAATGCAAACTAAATTGGAAAAAACGTAGCTCTGCCATACACCAGCTCATAAGGGGACTTTCCTGTGGATCTTTTAGTGGTGATGCGATTTGACTAGAGTGCAAGATTGAGCTAAGAATCCCAGTTATTTTGATTTTCATTGATGGTCTTCTTCAATATCCTCTATAGTGTCTTGTTAGATGATTTAGCCAGCCCATTTCCATGTGGGTAGTATGCGGTGGAGTGTCCCAACAAGATGTTGTAGTGCTGACAAAAATTTACAAATTTAGACAACTCGAAATCGTGGGCATTATCTATGATCATTTTAGTTGGGCATACAAACTTGGCTATTATATTATCCTCCGGGAACTTGATCAACATTGAATCTGTAGCATTCCTTGTGGGCACAACTTCTACCCACTTGGTGAAGTAATTTGTAGCAGTGAGGATCCATCGATATCGATTGCTAGAGGGCAGGTGAATCTCTCCTATGAAATCAATTCCCCACTTCTTAAAATATTTTTCCACATGTACTGGGATCAATGGGAGAGGTCTGTACCTTTGATTTTTAGCAAACATTTCACACTTCTCACAGGCCCGAACATGGGCATGTACATCACCAAACAATTTAGGAAGAAAGAAACCTTCCCTCAGAATCTTATGCAGTGGATCGCCAGCTATAATGTCCACAAGATATCCCTTCATGAAATTAAACCATCACTTGGTCCACCTAATTCTCTGTTAAATACAATAGTAGTACCCCCGCTAGGTCTTTCTAGTAAAGTCACCCATTTGCCACAATATACTTTTGAGACTTCATCCTTAAGGTGAAGTACTTGGCCTTATCATAGTTAGAAGGACATATCAACGATAAAATATATTCCACTATAAATTAATACCATAGGGAGAGAAGGTACTTAACATGTTTTTTTTTAGTGGAAGATTCTATACCTTGATGTGCACTGGTGTCCTCCCATGCCTCTCCTCATGTCATAGACAGATTTATCCCCAGAGCTTGACAGTTGGATTCAGACAAGATTTTGGCCAGCCCTTGGCCTTTAATGAGCTTGGTGGGCTTTATCTCAAGTTCATACTCATGAATATTGGCTATCCACTTACCCCTTCTCCCTTCATTGTCTCACTGTACCAATATATACTTCACAGCTACTGTGGGAACATAGGAAGTTATAGAAGACTGTAATACATATACCCGGAATGACTTTAGATATTTGACCAGGGGATAATATTTCTTCTCCAGGATATCATACTTCAGCCCAATGTCTCGCAGGACTTCGTTGAAGAATGCAATGGGCTGCTCATGTCCTATGGAATTTTTATGTAAAAGTATTATGGCTATTATTTGAGGAGATGCTAAAGGGAAGATCATGAATGACTTCCCATAATCTAGACTGGCTAGCACTAGAGCTTCTACAAAGGCCTGTTTAATCATGTTAAAGGAATCCCTGCATTGAGGGATCTATCTAACTTCACTGTTCTTCTTCAGCATCCTAGTAATGTTTCAGACAATCTCATCATAGTTGGGAATGAGCCTTCTAAGGAAATTTATTACCCAGGGACACTTGTATCTCCTTCTTGTTTCTTGGTAGGGGGAATGCCATTTATCACCACTACCCTCTTCAGATCAATCTTCACTCCTTCCTTAGTAACTATGTGTCCTAGAAACTTTCCTTTCTCCAAGGAAAACATGGATTTATGAGGGTTCACAGAAATACCATACCTATGTAATTTTTCAAAGGTTCTACGAAGGTGCTTGATATGTTCAACATCACTCTTTGAAAATATGGTGATGTCATCTAGGTAAATGTAAGGTCCCACCTTACATACCATCAGTAAGATAGAGAAGTAGATGTCACATAATCACTAATACTCATTTCCACAAAATCCTAAAGAATTAGTCACTGTAAAATTGTTTCCAACAACAAGCCCTTTTTTTTTTGAAAGCTTTAGCTAATACAAGAAACAACTGTCTTGTTCACACTTCAACAAATTAATAAATTCATTTTCACATTCATACCAAAAACTTGCAGACATAGGAAGCTACACCCATTAAATAGTTTATTTATAATTTATAGTAACATAAAAACAACAGTAACTAAGAATTTTACACTAACAATTTATATGCACAAAAGCTACAGCCATTCAAGGCTTTTGACAAACACTTTGCAGACATGCACCCTACACTCATTGAGCCCTTATGACCAACACCTTGCAAGCATGCAATTAAAAGTCATTGAGGCATTTTGTCAAACACTTAGCAATAATGAATTTAAGATTATTCTTCAACATATTTATCTCATAAAATTCAGAATTGAAAATTTAAATGTTTCCATCTTAAAACAGGGACTAAATAATCTTAGTTTTTCATCAAAGACTCAACAACAGGCGAACATAACTCAAAGCAACAATCTACCAAATCGCCCATATTTTCGATCTAGGTTCTGAAAAGTACGTTTTTGGAATGAAATCAGGGGTTACATGTCCTTTTGGCACGGATACCCCCTGATGTTGGGCTGAATCGAATTAAAACCGCCCAGGAATGCGATTCTTGAAAACAACACAATTTATATCCTAAATGTTTCATTTATGACTTCTGTCAAACATATGGAATGAAAACTTACAACTACACCTCTACATGAGGAAAAACAACCCAAAGTTATGCTACTAAGATATGCTCATTGAAATCACACATTTCTAAATCCACCATATGAGTCCTTAAAACATTTTACCATCCACAAGCTAATTCATATGATTTGACAAGCTTTTTGAACCAATTGTTACAATTTGACAAACACATGGCAGCCCTGAATGCTACAGCCATCAAGGCTTTCTATCAAAATTCTGATAGTACTATTACAACAACTTTAATAACAAAACATTGAATTATTAATAAGAATATGAAACATAAGCCATAACTGAAATTTATCTCCAACTTACCTCAAGCATTTGATCTTCCAAACTATATTTTAGTTGCCATTGTTTTTGCATTTTCTTTTAAGGGTTGATTCTGTAATTCCTCTAAGTATATTTTGGATACATGTCCATTTTCTTACTTTTGATGTAAGCTGCAAGTTAGCACTTATTCATGCATAAATAAATTGATAACATTACTCATTCACAGATTTTGTCAAACACTTTGCAAACTATCCTAAAACCATTTCTAAAACATGCATCTAATTACTTGAAACAAAACCATAAATCGTGAAATACTTACCCAAGTCCTTTGGAATTTATTTATTGCAATTACCTTCAACAATATTTGGCTTTCCTTTCTCAAATGCTACAATACCAAGATTAGTAACATAAACTACACCAATAATAACTCCAATATTGAGATCTAAACATCCATACATATAGATTAATCTAGTATTCATTTTTAACTAATCAATAATATTCTAGATAACATAAGCCTAAACCAAAATTAGATGCTTACAACAATTTAAATGTCTACTTTTTATTTTATGCTAAAGCTATACTATAATTTTAGGACAATGGAAATTATACCCGAAGAGATATTCAACTCCAATCGTTGAGAATATGATCCACCTTCGATCCCTTAACCAACTCATTTGAACCATCCGGTTTTCCACCCAACCATATCCAGGGAGAACTCCTCCCCCTAGAACCCCCGAGCTGTAAAAGCTCACAACCAGTACCAAAATACAACAATAGAGAGAGAGATGCAAGGAAAACTAAGGAAGATAGTTTTCACTTCCTCTAAATACCACTCATGTTCAACCTCAATAGATACTTAGTAGATTAGTAAGAAATTCAGATTTGTTTTGGAAGTAATTGGATACTCTCCATATCTCTCTCTCTCACAATATTCCTCAAGTCTCTTCCACTCTTGGCATTTCCCCCTCCCCTCCAACGAGAATACATGAGACTCATATATATAGGAGGAGCAACAAATTCTTGTCATAAAGGAGGATTAATATGCATGCATTGTATTCCATTTAGAGGAGTGTAACTTATGCCATTAAGGAGAGGTATGCATGCCTTATTTAAGGAGAGTGTAACATATGCATTAAAGTGAGTGTAGGAGGAATATTTTATGACATATATTTAATGAGTGTAAGAGGAATATGCCATTCCTTGATAAGTGCATAAAAGAGAGTGTAATGTAATATTTAAAATAGAGAGAGTTACATAGAGCCATGAGAGTCATGAAGGAGAGAGGTGTGAAGTGATTGAGGAGATATAATTCCTTTTTAATAATAATATCATAGTCTCATAAAAGATAATAATAATATTAATAATATTAATAATATTGAGGATTAAGTCGAGATTGAACTATTACAATTGATTAATCATAAGTTAAGTGATTTTCCTTCAAGTATACTTGTTTACCCACTGATTGGAGGTGATTTACTATTTTTGGAAAGTCATACTTGAAATGGTAGACATGACTTTCTATTTTTAGAAAGTCACTCCAAAATTGTTAGGAATGAGATTATTAAGGAAATTCATCTATGAGTTGCCCATGAGTGGTATTTTTCTTCCGGATAATAGGGATTCCGCACCCCTATTGTATGCATCTTCATGCCTTAGTAGAATGAGGACTCTGTGCCCTGATCTACTCTAAAGATCCAAGATTCCACACCTTGATATTTTTAAATATTCAGGACTCCGTGCCCCAAACACTTCCTTATAGATTCAAGACTCCGTTTCTTTATATTTGATGGATTTAGGACTCCGCGTCCTAACCCTTTTATCATATATCCAAGACTCCACGTCTTTATATTTCATGGATTTAGGACTCCATGCCCTAATTTCCATGGCTTCTCATCTATTCTGCTTTGAAACTCCGTGTTTCACCTTAAGGTACTGATTTTGAGCTCATACCCATCTGATGGTTCGTTGGTAAGGTCTTCTTCCAAGACCTGCACACATCACAATCTCATTGATCAAATAAATCAAATGAATTTCATAATTAACTTATTCAAATTTTACCAAATATTGTGCATGACTTCCACAGTCATTTTCGTTTTGGAGAAATGACTTCCGCAGTCATTTATAACTTGAGCATCCCTGTTGGCAATGACCAAGTCCCCTGCCACATCATGCTTAGTACAAGACTACACACATATAATCATACAAATCATGTATCATCCATAAATCATAATTAACCATATGTTCCACATAACCATGATCGTCCATGGATCTGTGTCTCAATTCTGAATCACCATTCATGTCATACACCTATGTCCAAAATAGGATACCAAAAGAGAAAACATCGCTAATATTCTCTTAACCAAAATCAATCCTTGTGCATGCAACCATAGATATTATCATAAGCACACAACAACCAAGTGACCTAAACCAGGTCATAGCATATAAGCATGTACATAAGTCTTTCATACATAATATTATATCATTATATGAAAATCACCATCTCTAAGTGTCATCAAAGCTATCTCACTAAGAAGGGACACTACATACTCCCCCTCTTGGGCTAAACTTTGCCCGAAGTTTTTCCTACGGTCATAAGATACTTAGTTCTTTTAGATTCTCTTATCAATAAGTTGTTAACCTTATGTATATATATTTGATATATATATATATATATATATATATATATATATATTCTTCATGCCAATCCATAGTTTAATGTTTTCTAAATTGGAAACAACTCCATGAAAACTAAACATACCATTCTTAATCAAGTAGAAAATATATCCATGCCATATTAGACATGTTTTGATATAAAATACCAAAGATGTTTATCAAAACCAACCATACAATTTATAGTACCTTATAAAATAAAATTTATGTAATTGATATGATATCTACTTAATTTATCTATAATAATTTGATATTCTACATGTTTTTCTTTCTCATAGTCTATATGAATCCTACATGTGTCATCTTCAAGGTTCTGTAGTATGTTGAGCTTCCCAAGCTATAAATAGAACACACATTGGTTGTATACACAACAATGATGGTCCATCCCATATCACAATCAAATTGGCATACAATAAGCATAAAATAATCCACATACAATTGCGAGTGAAATTATGCAACAAAACATGATGTTATATATAAAACCCACTCTTACAAAACAAAACATGACGTTATATATAAACCACACTCTTACATCCCACTTGATTTATGTCTTCTCAATCCAATTTTCCTCTTTTCATTCCATAAGACATCCTTGCAATCGAAATATTTAGGATTTATCTTTAGTTTTTACTAAACGTTTACTCTTTAGGAAAAAATACAATTTGAGGTTCAAGGCACCATTTTTGTTTTAACTAACAACCTAAGGTTAAATACAGTCCTCATTGACCCACTTATTTATTATAGATCATTCCTTTTTGTTTCCATAATCTTCATTATTAGTCACTTCTCTAACTTGAGAATCAATTTTGAATGAATCTATTAGAAGATCTTCATCTGAAAGCAGTTTAATGATATCTTTTTGAAAACGACTTTTAATCAAGAACAAATCTCACAATTATGTAAATATGGTATCTATATTACTGAATCTACCTTGATAAATCTAAGTCAATTTGTTTTCCAACTATGAAATCGCTCATGATTTATATTCAATAATTAATCAATTCATTTTCTTTCATGTCTTATCCCTTACTATTAATACGTACACAACAACAAACTATGAAAACCATAAATTTCTCAAAATGTGATGAATCTTGTCAAATTTAAATAAGATTTAGACTATCACAAGGGAATTTCTAGCCTAAAGTTAAACCCTTTTTCTTTAAAGAGAATTACCACCCTCTCAAATTATTACAACATTCCGTAGGACTAATAAATACTCATACAACAATACATCCCAACACAAAATTCCTAAATCAAACAATCTCCCCCATTCCCCATACAATACAATCATCATGCAATAATTCGAATCAATCAAAATGTGATCTCACTCTCCTTCAATTTCTCCCTCAAAAAAATATCACAAGCACATATTCTTGTAAAACAAGAACTCAACTAAGCTTTTCATTAATCACATGTTTTTTTTTTCTTTCTTTCTTTAATTTCAAATAAAACAAGTTCTCACCACATAAAATATTTACCTTCTAAACATGTTATTCTCTTCACAATTTATAAATAATTTGAATTTTGACGCGATCGCCTAACTAACAATAGTTTAGAGAAATACATGAGTTTAATCCTCATAATTTCTCTAATTAATTTGGTTAAATAGAATGCAACCAATATTCAACTGATAAAATCATTAAAGAGACTATTATGGCTTTCCTAGACCTAATTTGTCTTAAGCCAATAGAAAATTTATTTCATCAACTTATCACAATAATCTTTTTCTACATTTCAAGAATTTGAAAGTCATTTTTGTTCTACCTAAATTCAATACATACAAAAGGATTACAATACTAGAGGATGGATATCTAGTTCACACTTCCATATATCAAAGTCAATTATTCCAAACATTCTAAACCACCTAATGGTGTTTAGTATATCAATCTTAGTATCTTCATCTGTAATAAAAATAAAATAATGGATTTAAAGCTCAAGCAAATTTGTGTTACAAATCTCTATCCATTTAACTTTAATTACACATAATCATTCCTTAATCATGAATATCAGATTCCATCAAAATATTCTAACTAGAAGAATTACTTAGCTCATAGATATATTTTACTTTGGATTCCACACCCATACCTTACCTCATTACTTATCTCATAGATATATACTAGTATGGATTCCACACACATACATTTTCTCATAGATATATGCTAGTATGGTTTCCACACCCATACATTAGATCATAGATATATGTTAGTATGGATTCCACACCCATACATTTTCTCATAGATATATGCTAGTTATGGATTCCACACCCATACATTAGCTTAAGGAAAACATAACATTCAAGTGTTCCTTAAAATGGTTTCCACAACCCATCATACACCAATCATTTAAGCCGCTTGTTTATTAGGAAGTTCATAGCTCAACCTAGTATTTGAGTAATTTAAAGTTATTTGATGCCTAATGTCAACCCAAAATACACAAAATCATGTCAAAGAAATCAGAGAAATTTCATTCTTACTCATTAAGAATGTATTCCCAAATCCTATTTTAACACATCTACTTAATACACATACATTACTCTTGAATTTACATTCATAGTTAAAAGTGACATCTTTCAAGGTAGCTTTTAGTTAAGTTTCCTTTAGTGTAGGTATGAAAAGATTCAAAATTATCATGATGAACTCAATCATCACATTAATGGAATCTCAGCCTTACACTTGTTACTCATTCCCAAAGCATACGCACCAAGGTCATCACACTATAGTCCAGATTAAGCCAATATTATTCTTGGTAGATACGATTTCAGCAAGTAAAGATGGCTACTAAGCCCATATCACATTGAAAATGATGCACTAAAAATATATGAAACCATGCATTCACTCCACCTATCTCGCTCAAGTCATTCACATACTTGGGTTTAACCCCAACTTTCTCAAGCACGTCCTTTCCCAACATGTCTTTAAGCATTTTAACATATTGTTAATAATGTGTCTTAACAAAAATATAAAGGAATATAAGGGAATTTTTTTTTTTTTCATGAGTCACTAAATGACATAATGATAATAATATCCTCTATGCAACCAATATGCTTCCAAGTCAAGATATACAACAACTCAACATGCATGAAAAATCAACATTCATACATCATCAACCTACAAGTAAGCATGTTGGCCCATTAGGCCCTAGCATTGTAACTCGCTCTGATACTATATGTAAGGTCCCACCTTACATACCATCAGTAAGATAGAGAAGTAGATGTCACATAGTCACTAATACTCATTTCCACAAAATCCTAAAGAATTAGTCACTGTAAAATTGTTTCCAACAACAAGCCCTTTTTTTTTTGAAAGCTTTAGATAATACAAGAAACCACTGTCTTGTTCACACTTCAGCAAATTAATAAATTCATTTTCACATTCATACCAAAAACTTGCAGACATAGGAAGCTACACCCATTAAATAGTTTATTTATAATTTATAGTAACATAAAAACAACAGTAACTAAGAATTTTACACTAACAATTTATATGCACAAAAGCTACAGCCATTCAAGACTTTTGACAAACACTTTGCAGACATGCACCCTACACTCATTGAGCCCTTATGACCAACACTTTGCAAGCATGCAATTAAAAGTCATTGAGGCATTTTTTCAAACACTTAGCAATAATGAATTTAAGATTATTCTTCAACATATTTATCTCATAAAATTCAGAATTGAAAATTTAAATGTTTCCATCTTAAAACAGGGACTAAATAATCTTAGTTTTTTTCATCAAAGACTCAACAACAGGTGAACATAACTCACAGTAGCAATCTGCCAAATCGCCCAGATTTTTTATTTGGGTTCTGAAAAGTATTTTGTTGGAATGAAATCAGGGGTTACATGTCCATTAGGCACGGATACCCCCTGATGTTGGGCTGAATCGAATTAAAAACGCCCAGGAATGCAATTCTTAAAAACAACAAAATTTATATCCTAAATGTTTCATTTATGACTTCCGTCAAACATATGGAATGAAAACTTACAACTACACCTCTACATGAGGAAAAACAACCCAGAGTTATGCTACTAAGATATGCTCATTGAAATCACAGATTTCTAAATCCACCATATGAGTTCTTGAAACATTTTACCACCCACAAGCTAATTCATTTGACATGATTGACAAACTTTTTGCACCAATTGCTACAATTTAACAAACATATGTCAACCTTGAATGCTACAGCCATTAAGGCTTTATGTCAAAATGCTGATAGTACTATTACAACAACTTTAATAACAAAGCATTGAATTATTGATTAGAATATGAAACATAAGCCATAACTGAAATTTATCTCCAACTTACCTCAAGCATTTGATCTTCCAAACCATATTTTAGTTCCCATTATTTTTGCATTTTCTTTTAAGGGTTGATTATGTAATTCCTCCAGGTATGTTTTGGGTACATGTCCATTTTCTTACTTCTGATGTAAGCTGCAAGTTAGCACTTACTCATGCATAAATACCATTACTCATTCAAGGACTTTGTCAAACACTTTGCAAACTATCCTAAAACCATTTCTAAAACATGCATGTAATTACTTAAAACAAAACCATAAACTTTGAAATACTGACCCAAGTCCTTTGGAATTTATTTATTGCAATTACCTTCAACAATATTTGTCTTTCCTTTCTCAAGTGCTACAATACCAAGATTAGTAACATAAACTACACCAGTAATAACTCCAATATTGAGATCTAAACATCCATACATATAGATTAATATAGTCTTCATTTTTAACTAATCAATAATATTCTAGATAACATAAGCCTAAACCAAAATTAGATGCTTACAACAATTTAAATGTCTACTTTTTATTTTATGCTAAAGCTATACTATAATTTTAGGACAATGGAAATTATACCTGAAGAGATATTCAGCTCCAATTGTTAAGAATATGATCCACCTTTGATCCCTTAACCAACTCATTTGAACCATCCGGTTTTCCACCCAACCATATCCAGGGAGAAATCCTCCCCCTGGAACCCCCGAGCTGTAAAAGCTCACAACCAGTACCAAAATACAACAATAGAGAGAGAGATGCAAGGAAAACTAAGGAAGATAGTTTTCACTTCGTCTAAATACCACTCATGTTCAACCTCAATAGATACTTAGTAGATTAGTAAGAAATTCAGATTTGTTTTGGAAGTAATTGGATACTCTCCATATCTCTCTCTCTCACAATATTCCTCAAGTCTCTTCCACTCTTGGCATTTCCCCCTCCCCTCCAACGAGAATACATGAGACTCATATATATAGGAGGAGCAACAAATTCTTGTCATAAAGGAGGATTAATATGCATGCATTGTATTCCATTTAGAGGAGTGTAACTTATGCCATTAAGGAGAGGTATGCATGCCTTATTTAAGGAGAGTGTAACATATGCATTAAAGTGAGTGTAAGAGGAATATTTTATGACACATATTTAATGAGTGTAAGAATATTTTATGACATATATTTAATGAGTGTAAGAAGAATATGCCATTCCTTGATGAGTGCATAAAAGAGAGTGTAATGTAATATTTAAAATAGAGAGAGTTACATAGAGCCATGAGAGTCATGAAGGAGAGAGGTGTGAAGTGATTGAGGAGATATAATTTCCTTTTTAATAATAATATCATAGTCTCATAAAAGATAAGAATAATATTAATAATATTAATAATATTTAGGATTAAGTCGAGATTGAACTATTACAATTGATTAATCATAAGTTAAGTGATTTTCCTTCAAGTATACTTGTTTACCCATTGATTGGAGGTGATTTACTATTTTTGGAAAGTCATACTTGAAATGGTAGACATGACTTTCTATTTTTAGAAATTCACTCCAAAATTGTTAGGAATGAAATTACTAAGGAAATTCATCTATGAGTTGCCCATGAGTGGTATTTTTCTTCCGGATAATAGGGATTCCGCACCCCTATTGTATGCATCTTCATGCCTTAGTAGATTGAGGACTCTGTGCCCTGATCTACTCTAAAGATCCAAGATTCCACACCTTGATCTTTTTAAATATTCAGGACTCCGCGCCCCAAACACTTCCTTATAGATTCAAGACTCTGCGTCTTTATATTTCATGGATTTAGGACTCTGCGTCCTAATCCTTGTATCATATATCCAAGACTCCATGTCTTTATATTTCATGGATTTAGGACTCCACGCCCTAATTTCCATGGCTTCTCATCTATTAAGCACAAACTCAGCTACACGCAAGTGCTAATTACTGACTCCTTACCCCATCTGATGGTTCATTGGTAAGGTCTTCTTCCAAGACTGCCACATCGTTACAATCTCATTGATCAAATAAATCAAATGATTTCATAATTAACTTATTCAAATTTTACCAAATATTGTGCATGACTTCCACAGTCATTTTGGTTTTGGAGAAATGACTTAACGATCATTTATAACTTGAAACATCCCTAATTGTGACGGAGGTACACACTTATCATGCTTAGTATAAGACTACACACATATAATCATACAAATCATGTATCATCCATAAATCATAATTAACCATATGTTCCACATAACCATGATCATCCATGGATCTGTGTCTCAATTCTGAATCACCATTCATGTCATACAGCTATGTCCAAAATAGGATACCAATAGATAAAACAACACTAATATTCTCTTAACCAAAATCAATTCTTGTGCACGCAAACATAGATATTATCATAAGCACACAACAACCAAGTGACCCAAACCAGGTCATAGCATATAAGCATGTACATAAGTCTTTCATACATAATATTACATCATTATATCAAAATCACCATCTCTAAGTGTCATCAAAGCTATCTCACTAAGAAGGGACACTACAGTAAATAACCACAAATTTGTCTTTCTCTCCTATGAAAGCAATGTACATCGCACGCTGAAATGTAACACCAACATTTATCAGGCCAAAGGGCATTCGGGTGTACATGAAAGTATCCCAAGGTGTGGTGAACAATGTATTCTTTTGGTCTTCTAGTAACACTGCCACCTGAGAAGCCATCCATCATGGACATGTGGGAGGATCCCACCACCTTTTGCAGGATGTGGTCCATATTTGGGAGGGGATAGTTATCCTTGAGTGAGGCTTTGTTCATATTGTGAAAATCCACGTAGAGTCTAATTTCACCATTCTTCTTCCTTATTGGCACCAGGTTTGCCACCCACTCGGAGTATCTTAAAGGGAAAATGATCTTGGCTTGCAAGAACTTATTTATTTCCTTCTCAATAGCTAGGAGGAGGAGGGGGTTACATTTCAGTGTGCGATGTACATTGCTAACTCCAGATTAAAGGACAGGGGAACCAAACATCCCTCTAGGTATATCAAGAGTACTCCGGCCCCATTTCCTTCTTGTGAATTAGATCCATCGAACTGTAAGGTCCATACCTTGTTTTCATCTCGGCTCATCGGCTCTTTCTGTATTCTAGGACAAATTCCTATTTCCTACAGGAAATAATCATCCTCCTCAAGCATAAGATAAGAAAATTCACCCTCCTTACCATATACTGGGGAATTCTTGGAACCATTGGATTTGGTGACCATTTTCACAAATTTGGATTCACGGTATAACCCTTTTTCCTCCCCACCAAATACTAGAATAGTAGCATAAGTGAGGTCCAGTTTTATGGACCCTCCAACCTTGGATCCCTAGGACCTGGACAACAACATTCCAAACCGAGCCGGGATGTCAGCTACAATGATGGCCATCACCACACTTTTGGCCAGAATCTGGGCTAGGTTTACTACCAGATCTTTTATCATACATAGGAAATTTACCCTATTGGAATCAAACGAATACAAATATTTATAATTTTTTGTAATCTACAACCCCAACTGCTCCATGACTGACAATGGAAATATATTATGTGAAGCAAGGGAAATTTCAAGGATGGAAATTTATCTTAAAGATTAGAAACCTTGGCGAATATTACTAATCCATCATATGAAAAATATAAAATGTTTGGTGATATTTTAGTAAAAATATTCAAACTTCTAATGATTTTATATAGTATCTATAAAAATTTGGTGATTTTCAATGTAAAATATATTTTTCTTATAAAATTTGGGCGAATCATTTTTAGGAAAAAATGATAATTGGTGAATATTTTTTGTGGAAAAGGAATGGAAAATTAGCCCATCTACAAATATTCGCCCATAAAATTTTCCTTGATGTGACGCCCCAGAATCTAGTGTGAAGTTGTGCAGTAATAGGTCATTAATAACTAGAGACACATAGAATGGGGGAGTGGCTGAGTCCAACTCTTATACATGAGGTCCAAAGACTAGCATGGGTATTTCCTCTTGGATATTTATTCTCTCAGGGTGAGGGCCTACGCTATGGGTAGCATGAATTGAGACACCTGGGCTTTATATGAAGGCCTCTTTAGGAGCTCGATTAGGGGAATCGTGATCTTGACCTTCTCTAGCTCTTTCGAGAGGTTAAAGGCCATGGGAGCTTTTTTTGCAATGACTTCTTTAGACTACTCTTTATGGTGATCAGGCAGGTTTGAGGCTACAGAAGAGGAATTTTGGTTTGTATGAGGATGAGAACTGAGCATTGTGGAAGTGGACGTAGTGGCCTTATGATGTACAGACTATTCTAAAGGATTCTTCCCTTTACTGGTAGAACTAGAGGAGGTCTATTCTCTTGGTATTGGTTCTCAATTTTTTTCTTTCACTCTGGTTCTATTTACAGAGAACCCGAGGTCATACTTCTTATGGAGCTTAGCTTGCACGAAGTCCACAAACTCTCTACAGTAATTATCAATATCTTGATCCTCTAGGGGGGTACTTCCTTTTCTTCTAGCTCGTCTTGCAGGGTGAGTTCACCTTCTTCATCTTCTGAATAGGTGAGGAATTGATCCTCTTAGCTGTCAATTACCTCCTTGGCTTGTCCCTCCATTTCCCCTTCTAATTATAGAGAAGGTTGGACGTGATATTGCTTCTCCTTCATTTACCGCTGTAACAACTGTAGAGGGGGCTTCCGGTATTGGGGAGTAAACCCACGGTTATGAATGATTTGGTTAGGATGAGGAGAGAAAATATTAGCCTCCAATTAAAGCTTCACTAGCTTATTCGAGAGTTTCTTGATCAACTTATTCATCTCTTCAATTTTATACTCTGGTGATTCCCTTTCTTGATTAGAGGTAGAAGCCTCCTCCCTACCCCTTCTCCTCGCCTCATGCTCTATCCTACCTTTGAATTTACCTGTAGAAGCAAAGTTTTCTTCTACCTCCAATGCATCATTCTCGATCTGGTCTAGGGATGTAGACTTTATCTCCCTTAGGGTGAATCCATATTCTGGTTCAAAAGCTCTTGCGAAAACCACCTTAGCAACTGCTTATGGAGGCTTTATTTCAGCAGGGAGATTATTATAAAGCTTATTAAATCTCTTTATAAATTCTGTCACATCCTCATTTTTTCTCTTTCTAAGAGCATTGAACATTGTGAGGAAATATCCATGGTCCATATTCTATCCCGATTTTAGTGTGAATGAAATCTCCATTTCCTCCCATGTGGCGACTACATCATTAGCAAGATGTTTAAACCACTTTCGAGCCTCTCCATCTAAGGATTGGATAAAAAGCCTCAACACCACATCTGGGTGCTCTACCTTCACATTTTCAGCAAAGGCGCATAAGTATTCAATATGGTTTTGCGCAGAAGTATTGTCTTCCACAGTAAACCGAGGCAAGAGCTTGAGGTAATCTTGAGGCATGCCATGCAATACTTGAGGCAAAGCCAATGGGGCATATTTGTTAAGGATGAAGGAATGTATAGCTATGAGGGGTGGTGGTAATCTCTGAGGATGATTTGGCTGTAGTGTGATAGGTATATGCTGAGCAGAGGTTTGGATATTTATCTATAATGAGCTCTAAAGTGTTATAACTTCTTTGGCTTCCTCGGCCTCTGGAATAGGATGCAAGGGAGGCAAATAAATATCGACGGGTTTAGCTTCTTATTTTATGTCTGAACTGGCTAAAGAAGAGGTCTCTAGAGGATACTCAAGTACACGGTCTATGGATTCGGGACCATATATATTAGCTTTCTGAGAAGAGTAAGGCAAATCTTCTAGGGGAAATGAGGGTAGGTCAGCTTGGATGGGATGCTTCTCCCTCTAGATTCTTCTAAATATAATATTTTCAGCATCAGATATAGAAGGGGTTCTCTACTAAGAAGTATATGATCGGGTATGAGGTCTGGTGTAAGCCAGGATTATGGTTGATTTGAAATTTTATAAAAGCAAAGTCGCCAAGGTGAGGGTTATACAAATTTCAATCCTTCGTACTCGACTGATTGAAGGGAGAAGATCATGTCGTATCGTAGGAAAATGTTTTCTAATTCGTTCCCCGACAATGGTGCCAAAAACATGTTGTAGCTCCTAGAGAGAACCTTGAGTTTCAAAAATACCAGTGCCTAGGACATCTTAAAATCAGAGGTTGAATGTGAACAATTTTATAGAATGCCTCTGACGAAATATGGAATAAGAGAACAATGGTTTTGGTGGTTCATGAATTGATAAGACCTTGGATTTGATTCATGTGAATTCCCTATACTATAAGAGGGCTCAAGAGGCTACAAGGCTTGATGGATTTTAAATGGGCCAAGTATAAAACAATTAGCAGAACCTTAAAAATCTGTAGGGGCATTGAGAGAAAATTGAGAAGGAACCCACATGAGACATGCTTAAGAGATTTAATAATTTGTATCCTATGAACGCTGAGGAAATGGATATGAATGGAAGATGAACAACAAGAGAGGCTTGTGTAGCACGAATTAAGGGAGCAGAGCAAACTTTATACATGAGAGTTAACACTAGGGCGTTATATAGACATGAATTCATGCATAATATTGGAGACTACCGGTAGCTACATTACACAAACCATCAAACCAGAATAGCGTGAAAGACGATTACACATAAGAAAGAGATTAGTGATAACATAAGGAAAAAAGTACATACTACTCACTGCTCCTTCCTGGAATCCAAATAACAACTCTGTATTATATTAAGTCAAAACAGCTCTCCCAAATATGTATCTCAAAGCACAGGGAGCACAATTTTACAGAACTACAACAAAATTCTTCCAAAATTCCAGAACCTTTGTTTAATATTAGAACTCACTACATATAGAGTTCTCCTTGAGGATTTTTGACTGAATATTCTCTCATGATCGACCCACATAGGTGGAGCCAAAATATTCTAACAAAATATCAAAGCATGCTTCAAAAAATCGCTTCTATAACAGAAAATCAAGACAGAATTGGGTAAAATTGGGATTTTACCAGCAAAAGATCACTATCTAACAGTAAAACTAAGAAAAATAGCTAGCCACAGAGTCTAAATTCCAAAATCTTAAAAGAAGTGGTGAGAATTGGCTGAAAACCGGTGAGCAGTCTGATTTTGACCACTTGATTTCATCTATTGACAAAAAGGCCTTCACTCCATGTCCCCATGATTTTGTTATGAAACCAGCTCAAGAAATAGAATAAAAGAGAGATGAACACCTTAGAAATTAGCCACTTTGAGGGGGAAACCTCCAATACATTACATAAATGAAAAATTCTTGAATGATACAAATAACCAAAACCTCCTTCTATACATAGGAGTCCATGGGGCCACAATATAATCCTTTCCGACCTAACAATAATAATGTAAGGGAACAATAATAACAATATTGGGGTTACCGGGGTACAAAAATAACAATAAGGGGGCTACACAAATAACAATAAGGGACTAAAATAGCAATATAGGGACCTAACAGATTCACATTAACCATAATGAAAAGGCCAGTTGTGCTGCGTGTGCTCCACTCTTTAGAGGATTTTCCTGGATGATCTGAACAGTAATAACCATTCTGTTCCATCAAAATCTCATGTTGTGTTCTAACCTTGTGAGAATGGGAGACCTGGCTTTAGAAGGCAATGTGTGGCACATAACACATGGCAGGATGGTTTTAATTACTACAAAAGGGTGAGACAAAGGTTGTGGGGAAGGATTTGATGATGTGGCAAGGGAGTGGGGCCCCAAAGTGCATCGAAAAATCGCAGTCAGAGCAGGATATGCTTCGGGAATATCATATTTAAATTTTGCGGAGCGCAGTGAAGCATAAAGTTATAATATGCATGATGCGATATCTCACATCGGAGATTGCCAAAGATAGAGGTTGGCGTAGATGGAAAACTTATAATTTCTGATTTATGATGTGATATTCATTGCAAAGTGCCATGGTGATCAAGTCATATCACAAGCTAAACTCTTTAAACTGTGGGCATTGTAACATGTAAGTCGTAAAATCTGCGAACTGCGATATGCGATGTGCCGAAAGCTAGTGAGTACGAAAAGGAGGAAGGTGAAGAAAATGCAGAATATGAAGGTTTGCATGTAAATGTGGGTATTGTATCTAGTTTGGATGGGTCCCACAGAGTCGCATCGGCGGAAAGATAAGTTTCGGCGAGTCTTTTAAGATGTAAAGGTTAAAACTTGTGGGGGGCGGTGTTGTTAGGTCCCTATATTACTAGTATAGTCCCTTATTGTTGTTAGTGTAACCCCCTTATTGTTATTATTGTACCCCTATAACCCCCATATTGTTATTATTGTGCCCTTATATTATTATTATTAGGTCAGCTAGGATTACATTGTGGCTCCATGGACTCTTATATATAGAAAGGAGGTTTTGTAATTTGCATCATCCAAGAATTGTTCATTCATGTAATGTATTAGAGGTTCCTCCCCCCCCCCGACGTGGCTTATTTCTAAGGTGTTGATAGCTCTTTTCTTCTATTTTTGGAATTGGTTTCACAACATTTGGTATCAGAGCTTTGGGATTCTAGGGTTTTGCTGCTCCAAACAAGTCATCGTGGCATTTTCGCTATAAATTTTTTTCTATGAAGGTTCAAAAGCTGAAATTTTTAGGGTGTAAATCAAAACTCCTAAGGAACCTCTTTGCAAAATTTCAGACCTTGGTTAGCAATATTGTCGGAGATATGATCTGTGGAATTTAGGTCATTTTGCAGGCTCTTGAATTTAACCTAAACAGGCCATCATGGAATTTGCGCTATAACATTTTTTCTACAAAGGTTCAGAAGCTGAAATTTTTAAAGTGAATAGCCGCAATATTGAGGAACATTTTCACAAAATTTTAGATCTTGGTTCGCAATATTTGCAGAGATATGATCTGTGGAATTTAGGACTTTTCAAACTCCTGAATTTCATCTCAAATAGGTGATCATGGGAAAATATTCATAGCTCTCGCTTTGAGCATCAGATTGGAATGCTGTAAAAAGTGATGCAAGCACACGGAATGTAGTTTTCTATCTATCAATTTTACAGCCAAAGGAGGAAACAATGACACGTGGCAAGTCATGCAAGTTCACTCCACTGAACCAGTCCATAATTGGGTTATTGTGGGAGATTAGATAAACATTGTCTTGAGGAATCCAAATCAGATCAAACCTGTGGCATTTGAAGGAAGCTTCAGAGGGCTACTACAGGGGAAAATTTCAGATATTGAGGATTCACAATTATAGAGATAATTCAATTTCAATATCAAGCTCCTCAAAAGTCTTGTTTGAAGAATCAAGTTGAATTGATTCCAAGGGAATATTATAGAATAAATATCAGTATTGGATTCTAAAATGGCCCCTAAAAAGAATTAAACACCCATTAAGTCTTTAGAAGGATCTACTTTGACTCATGAAGACGAATAATGGCAACATGACATATCAAAATTATAAGAGCAAGTGCAACAAATTTCGCTCTCGCAAAAAGCAACAAAAAATGACATGGAAGTTTTGAAGAAAGGCGTGAAATCTAAGATGGATGGTTTGAAGAAAGGTGTGGAATATAAGATGCATGGTTTGAAGAATGGCATGGATGGCATGGAAGCTGGCATGGAATCTAATATGGATGACACGAAAGCTAAGGTCGATGAAAAAATGGAAAAAATGAATAATGATCTAAAAGCAGACATGGAAGGTTTGACAAAGTTGATACAAGAAATGTTTCCTAATGGTGAAAAGATAGCAGAGGAAAATCATGATGAGAACAAAATAAATGTTAATCATGATTTCATAAACTCTAATTTTGGAAGGAAGAACCACCATATTCCAAAAATGGATATGAGGAAGTTTGATGGAAAGGATCTTGTAACATGGATACTATATATGGAGCAATATTTTGATCTCAATAATGTGAAAAACACACAAAAGGTACACATTGCAACTTTAAATTTAGAACAAAATAAATTTTTATGGTATAGATGACTTTGCTCCCGTAAAAAAATTGTCACTTGCTCAATTTTTATGGAGGAAATGATAGCACATTATGAGGATACAAAGAGCAACACCTTCTTTAGCCAATTGACAAATCTCAAACAAAAGGGTTTAGTGGGGGAGCACATTGAGGACTTCCAAAAATTGAATATAAGGGTAACTGATATTCCAGAGGAACACAAGATTGAACTCTTCATAGGTACTTTAAAGGATAACATCCAACATCAAGTTCACTTTTTGGAACCTGATTCATTGGAGAAGGCATTCAGGTTGGCAAGAAAAATTGAATGTAAAATTATGGTGAAAAGGAAGCCTACCACTCACTTCTACAAATAGGGAAGTGTTGCTACTCCTATATTTCCACAACCTACAAGGTTGACACCACAACAATTGGAAGAAAAAAGAGAAAAAGGGATTTTTTACAGTATGATAGAAAATACACTAAAGGTCATAAGTGCGCTGAGAAGAAATTTTTTTACATAGATTGTGAAGAGGAAGAAGAAAATGAAAAAGAAGAGGATATACACCAGGAACCAACCCTAAAAGAGGAAGAAATGAGTTCGACCATATCCTGTAATGCATTGGCAGGAATTACCACTCCTCAAACTCTCAAGATAGAAAGACATATCAAGAAGAAAAAGGTAATAGTGTTGACTGATTCAGGTAGTACCCATAATTTATTCATTGTAAGGTAGCCAAGGAACTGAATTGTTTCCTATACCCAGCACCAAAATGTCAAGTGATGGTTGCAAATGGAGGAACTATAAATTGCTTTGGAAAATTCCATAATATCAAGCTAACCATGGGGCAATATGTATTGAATAGTCCAATTCTTTCCATTCCTATGGGAGGTGTTGATGTTGTACTAGGAGTACAATGGTTAGAATCTTTAGGGATGGTAGCTTTTAATTTTCAAGAACTTTTCTTGAATTTTTTTTCAGAAGGAAAGGAAGTTGAATTACAAGGTATTTCAGGGAAGCTGGGAAATATAATAAGCTCTAATTTCATGAAAAATCTTCAAAAGAAAGAACAACGAGGCATAATTGCACAATTATTCTCACTAGAAGTTCCAACATCAAAATCATCTATTTCTGCAGATCTCCAAAAAGTCTTCGACAATCACTCCAAGGTTTTTGAAACTCCCAAAGGACTCCCACCTATTCGTGATCATGATCATGCCATTCATTTGATTCCCGGAAGTGTTCCTCCAAACATCAGGCCTTATATATATCCTTATGTCCAAAAGAGAAAAATTGAACGTATGATTGCAGAAATGTTAGAGGCTGGTATAATTCAACCTAGTCAAAGTTCTTTCTCTACTGCTGTAGTATTGTTACATAATAAGGATGGATCATGGCGCATGTGTTCGGATTATAGGGAGCTCAATAAGCTCACCATTAAAGATAAATTTCCCATTCCTATGACTGATGAATTACCGAATGAATTACATGGAGCAATTTATTTTACCAAGTTGGATCTCCGTTCAGGATATCATCAAATTAGAATGAATACTGAAGATATTCCAAAAACAACATTTCGAACTCATGAGGGTCATTATGAATTTTTCGTCATGCCTTTTCGTCTTACCAATGCACCTTCTACATTTCAAGGATTGATGAATTCCATTTTCAAACCCTTCCTTAGAAAATTTGTGCTAGTATTTTTTGATGATTACTAATCTACAGCAGGTCTTGGAAGGATCATGTTCAACATGTTGACAAGGTTCTCAAACTATTGCAGGAGAACCAATTATATTGAAAAACATCCAAATGTTTCTTTGGAGTACAAGAGGTGGAATATCTGGGTCATATTGTATCTCACGAGGGTGTTAAGGTAGACCCTAACAAAATTAAAACCATTAAGGAATGGAAAGTCTCCAAAACCATAAATTAGTTGCGAGGATTTCTCGGGTTAACAGGGTGTTATTGCAAGTTTGTTAAAAATTATGGGAGACTAGCAACACCTCTAACAACATTATTGAAGAAAGATGCATTTTCATGGACTCTTGAAGCAACTAAGGCCTTTGAACATCTTAAAAAGGAAATGTGCCTAACACCGGTCTTAGCTATGCCAGACTTCACAAAAACCTTTATTGTGGAAAGTGATTCCTCAGGAAATGGAATTGGTGTTGTTTTAATGCAAGAAAGAAGACCCATTGTTTTTGAAAGTCATCCAATCAAAGGAAAGTATTTACAGAAAGCTATTTATGAGAAGGAAATGTTAGCAATACTGCATGCACTAAATAAATGGTGACCTTACCTAATGGAAAGACACTTCAAGGTAAAAACTGATCATGATAGTATTAAACACTTTTTGGAACAAAGAATATCTTCAGAAGAGCAGAAAAAATGGGACACAAAGATGTTGGGTTATGACTTTGAAATAATCTACAAAAAAGGGAAGCTAAATGTTGTTGCAGATGCACTCTCAAGAAAGAATGAAGAGGTGGAAGCATTGCTTTGTGTCATTTCTATTATCCTACCAGATTGGATAACCGAAGCAAGGGATGAATGGAAGAGGGACGAAGAAGTGTGGACACTCATTCAAAAGTTGCAGCAAGATCCTAGTACATCTGATACATTTAGTTGGAAAAATTATTCCTTATGGTACAAAGATCTCTTACATCTTTGTAAGAATTCCCAACTAAAACAAAAGATTCTTTTGGAATTGCACACTTCTCCTTTAGGAGGACACTCAGGATTTTTAAAAACTTACCACAGGGTGAAGAAAGATTTTTTTTGGGATGACCTTAAATCTGATATTCAAAAGTTTGTGGCGGAATGTTTGGTTTGCCAGCAGAATAAAGTGGAAACAATTAAGACCCCAGGACTTCTACAACCTTTATCCATTCCAAGTAAACGTTGGGAGGAGATTTCAATGGATTTTATCACAGGTTTACCTAAGTCTGAAGGAAAGAGTGTCATCATGGTGGTAGTTGATAGACTTACCAAGTATGCATACTTTTGTGCATTATCTCATCCATTTAAAGCAAGTACAGTTGCTACTACATTTATGGACACAATTCAAAAGCTACATGGAAACCCAAGGGTTATTGTGAGCGACAGAGATCCCATTTTTACTGGAAATTTTTGGATAGAGTTATTTTCTTGTTTGGGTACTCAATTAGCTCATAGCTCATCTTATCATCCTCAATATGATGGTCAAACTGAGATAGTAAATAAATGTTTGGAAGGATATCTTCGTTGTTTTGTATCTGATAAACAAACACAATGGGTCAAGTGGTTACCTCTCGCTGAATGGTGGTATAACACTTCCTTCCATACTGCAGCAAAAATGACCCCATTTATGGCACTTTATGGATATCATGCACCGTCCATTGCATCATCTTTAAGAGAAAATTCAAAGGTTCAAGCAGTGGAAGATGACATCGAGCATCAACAAGAAGTTCTCCAACTCTTAAAGGATAACCTAAATTTGGCACAAAATCGAATGAAACAACAGCCAGATTAACATTGCAGCGAGAGAAGTTTTGATGTAGGAGACTTGGTATTTTTACGGCTACAACAATACAAACAAATGTCCCTCAAGCAAGCTAAGAAGGATAATAAATTATTGCCAAAGTACTATGGTCCTTACAGGGTGTTGCAAAATATTGGTACTATGGCATACAAATTGGAGCTTCTTGATTCTTCACGAGTGCATCCAATTTTCCATGTTTCATGCTTAAAGAAGGTTATAGGTGAAAATCTTCCAGTTCAAACAATATTTCCAGAACTTGATGAAGAAGGAAAAATCATATATTGGAACCTGAAGCAGTCACAGAAACAAGAACTCGACAGCTACGAAATCGATCAATTTCAAAGTATCTCATCAAGTGGAAGAGCTTACCCACTGAAGATTCTACATGGGAGGATGATAATTTTATACAGAAGCACCCAAAGTTACTCAAGCATTGAGGACAACACTTTTTTGAAGGAGAGGGGCATGTTAGGTCCCTATATTACTAGTATAGTCCCTTATTTTTGTTAATGTAACTCATTGTTATTATTGTACCCCTGTAACCCCCATATTGTTATTATTGTGCCCTTAAATTATTATTATTAGGTCGGCTAGTATTACATAGTGGCCCCAATGGGATTACATTATGGCCCTATGGACTCCTATATATAGAAAGGAGGTTTTGTAGTTTTCATCATCCAATAATTGTTCATTCATGTAATGTATTGGAGGTTGCCCCCTCGAAGTGGCTTATTTCTAAGGCGTTGATAGCTCTTTTCTTATATTTTTGGAACTAGTTTCACAACAAGTGTTGCTAGTGAATAAATGTAACGCGAGACTTTATAAAAGGGAAAGTGAATGATAAGAGAGAGAAAATGTAGGTAAAGATGGTAGATGAGATGAGGGATGGCGGAAATGAAGTTTCTCACCATTTAAGCCTTATTAGCTACATTTTCCCCCTATCTTATGAGCTGAGATGCAGATTGATTCCATTGAAGCTCTTTGATAGTCAGGATTGGCATTCCTTTCTCCCTCTCCCCTTTATGTGTGGTTCCAGGACAACATTGGCTTCATCTGGGGATAATGTGTTGTTCTTCAGTGCGTTGAGAACCTGCAAACTTGTATGCCTATGCTTTTATTGGGTTCATGGAGTCGCAAACACACACTGATTAGACAAATTTTAATACCAATGGAAAAGTGGACACAAAATAGAAGATGAAATGGAGGATGATATGGAACATGAAATAGAAAATGAAAAAAATATACGAAACAAAATGGAAACATTGGAATATGATATGGAAGATGAAATGGGATAAATGTAAAAAAAATGGAGTACAGTGGAATGATATATACAGTTGGAAATATATATACAGTGAGCTAGGTTAGCTCTCATTAGTGATGAAAGTAAAACTTGGGGAACTTCCCATTTACAGGTGCCTCAAGTATGTTTCCTTCTAAGTGTTCCAACGCGAAAGTATTATTTCCTCTATTCTTTGGCACCATGAATGGACCAAACTAGAGGGGGTAGAACTTCCCATGTTTCCCCTTGTCTTCTTTCCTGATATCCCATCGTAGCACCAAATCCCCAACTTGGATTTCTATATCTTTAGCTCTTTGGTCAAATAAACCTTTCATTTTTTCTTGATATTCTGCTAATCCAAGGCTTACATGTTCCCAGGTTTCATTAAACTCCACAAAATGATTCATACTTCGGATAAGTTCATTGTGCTCCTCCTAGATTTCTTGTAAGAATCGAGCTACAGGTAATGCAAGCTAAATTTGAAAAACCATGGCTTTTCCATACACCAGGTTATAAGGGGACTTTCCTATGGATCTTTTAGTGGTGATGCAATTTTCCTTGAGTGCAAGATTGAGCTGAGAATCTCGGTTCTTTTGATTTTCATTGATGGTCTTATTCAGGATCCTCATGAGTGTCTTGTTAGATGATTCATCCAGCCTGTTACCCTATGGGTAGTATGCAGTGGAGTGTCCCAGCAAGAAGTTGTAGCGCTGAAATTTTTTTACAAATTTAGCTGACTTGAAAGTGTGAGCATTATCTATGATGATTTTAGCATAGCATCCAAACCTGGATATTATGATCTCCTCCAAGAACTTGATCACCACTGAATCTGTAGCATTTCTTGTGGGCATGGATTCTACCCACATGGTGAAGTAATCTGTAGCGGTTAGGATCAATTGATGTTGATTGCTAGTGGTCAAGTGAATCTCTCCTATGAAATCAATTCCCCACTTCTTAAAAGGTTCTTCCACATGTATTGGGATCAACGATAGAGGTTCATACATTTTATTTTTAGCGAAATCTTAACACTTCTTATAGGCCCAGACATGAGCATGTACATCACCAAATAGTGTAGACTAGAAGTAACCTTCCCTCAGAATATTGTGTGCAGTGGATTGCCAGCTATAATGTCTAAAACATATCCCTTCATCAAATTCAACCATCACTTGGTCCACCTCCTACTCTGCTATACACAATAGCAGGATCCCCGTTTGGTCTTTCCTGTAAAGTCACCCATTTTCCATGATATACTTTTGAGACTTTAGCCTTAAGGTGCGGTACTTAGCCTTATCATAGTTATGAGGACATCTCAACGATAAAATTTATTCCACTATATCTTTATCCCATGGGGAGAGAAGGTACTTCACGTGTGTTTTCTTAATGGAAGATTATATACCTTGATGTGCACTAGTGTCCTCTCATGCCTCTCCTCCTGTCATAGAAAAATTTATCCCCAAAGCTTGACAGTTGGATTGAGACAATATTTTTGCCATCGCTTGGCCTTTAATGATCTTGATGGGCTTTATCTCTAGTTCATACTCCTAAATATTAGCTATCCACTTGCCCCTTATCCCTTCATTTTCTCCCTGTACCAAGATATCCTTCATCGCTGCCGTGGGAACATAGGAAGTTATAGAAGATTGTAATACATATACCCAGAATGACTTTAGAGATTTGACCAGCGCATAAGCTTGCTTCTCCAGGATATCATACTTCAGCTCGGCATCTTGCAGGACTTGGCTGAAGAATGTAATGGGTTGCTCATGTCCTTCGACATTTTTCTATAAAAGTACTGCAGATATTGTGTGAGGAGATGCGAAAGGGAAGATCATGAAAAACTTCCCATAATCTAGACCGGCCAGCACTGGAGCTTCTACAAAGGCTTGTTTGATCCTGTTAAAGGAGTCCTTGGATTCAGGGGTCCATATAACTTCATTGTTCTTCTTCAGCATCCCAGTAATGTTTCGTACAATCTCAACATTGTTGGGAATGAACCTTCTAAGGAAATTTATTCTTCACAGGAACACATGTATATCCTTCTTGTTTCTTGGTAGGGGAATGCCATCTATCACCTCTACCCTCTTCGGATCAATATTCACTCCTTCCTTAGTTAATATGTGTCCTAGTAACTTTACTTCCTCCAAGGAAAACATGGATTTATGAGGGTTCAGAGACAGATCATACTTGCGGCATTTTTTAAAGTTTTGATGAAGGTGCTTGATGTGTTCAACATCACTCTTTGAAAAGACGGCGATGTCATCCAGGTAAACCACCACAAATTTTTCTTGATCTCCTATGAAAGCAATGTCCATCACACAATGAAATGTAGCATCAGAATTTACCAAACCAAAGGGCATTCGGCCGTACATGGAAGTAACCCAAGGGATGGGGAATGTCGTCTTCTTTTCATCTTCTGGGAACATTGCCACTTGATTATATCCTAAGAAGCCATCCATCATGGAGATGCGGGAGGATCCCACCACCTTTTGTAGGACGTGGTCCATATTTCGGAGGGGATAGTTATCCTTGAGTGAGGCTTTATTCAGATTGTGAAAATCCACGCAGAGTTTGATTTCACCATTCTTCTTCCTTACCAGCACCAGGTTCGCCACCCACTCAGGGTATATTAAAGGGGCAATGATCTTGGCCTGCAGAAGCTTCTACTTATGAGGCTTTGAATCTTCTTTCAGGGGTATTTTTTTCTTTATAATATCTATGTCAAAAATATTTAGATCCTGGTATGACCAGGCGAAGACATCTTTGTATGATTGTAACAGGTTGAGATACAGACCTTCATATTCTTCATGTATCACTTTTGACAGCTTTACCACCTTCGGATCATATTTTGTTCCAATATTCACATCCCTAACTGGCTCGTCGAGGGTATTTTTGCTGCGATTTACCAGGATGTTGTTTTTGTCAAAAAATATTTCTAATGGCACAAGCCCCCTAGGGATGACATTTCCCTTCAATTGCAAAACCTGGTGTCCAGCAAGTGTCTCCTCCCACCTAGTTTTTGGCTCTTCATAGTCAACCTCAGGGGCTGAATCGATCACCATATTTGAAAATTATCCTACTATTTCCATGAAACGTTGGACCTAATATTCATCTTTGAAGACTTATCAATGCTTTATGTTGTCTGGAATGGAAGGGCAGTATCACACTTCAACCTCATATATGAGTAAGGGATTCTACAAGGGGCGAAATTTAATAGCAGTCGCAGCTAGTCAATCTGCCATCTATTTTGATCCCTTGGCATGAAATAAATATTAAATGCAGAAAAGAAGTTCTCAACTAAATCACATACCTCATTCCTGTAGGCTCTTAGGTGCAGGTGTTTAGTTTGGCATTGATTCCTCACTTGTCTCACTGAAAGCTTTGAATCTCCTGACACCTTGAGGTTTTGTATGTTCATCTTCTGGGCTTCCTGCAACCCCAGCAACAATTCTTCATATTTGGCCACATTATTTGTGGTTTCAAACTCTAGCTTGAAGGAGAGGGGAACGAAACATCCCTCTGGGAATATCAAGTTTACTCTGCCCCAATTTCCTTCTCGTCAATTAGCTCCATCAAATTGTAAGGTCCATATCTTGTTCTCATCATGGCTCATAGGCTCTTTCTGTATTATAGGACAAATCCTTGTTTCTCGCAAGAAATTTTCATCCTCCTCAAGCATAATATAAGAGAATTCTCCCTCCTTACCATATACTGGGGAATTCTTGGAACCATTGGATTTGGTGACCATCTTCACAAATATGGATTCACAGTATAGCCTTCTTTCCTCCCCACCAAATAAAGGAATAGTAGCATAAGCGAGGTCTAGTTTTATGGACCCTCCAATATTGGATCCCTGGGATCTAGATAACAACATCCAAAAACCGAGTGGGGATGTCAACTACAACAATGTTCATCACCAAAATTTTGGCCGGAATCTGGGCTAGGTTTACTACCATATATTTTATCATATCGAGGCACTTTACCCTCTTCGAATCAAAATAATACATATATTTATAAGGTCTGGTCATCTACAATGCCAACTACTCCATGACTGACAATGGAAATATATTATGTGAAGCCCAAAAATCTAGCATGTAGTTGTGCAGTAACAGGTCATGAATAACTAGAGGCACATAGAATGGGGGAGTGGCTGAGTCCAAATATTATACATGAGGTCCAAAGACTATAATGGGTCTTTCTTCTTGGATATTGAAGCTATCAGGGAGAGGTCCTACACTATGGGGCAACATGAATTGAGACACTTGGGCTTTATATGAATTCTTCTTTAGGAGCTCGATCAGGGGAACCGGGATCTTGACCTTCTCTAGCTCATTCTGGAGCTTAAAGGCCATGGGAGATTTTTTTTCAATCACTTCTTTAGGCTTCTCTTTAGGGTAATCAAGTAGGTTCAAGGCTACAAAAGAGGACTTATGGTTTGCAAGAGGATCATAACCGAGCTTTGTGGAAGTGGACGCAATGGCCTTATGATGTGCAGAATCTTCTAAAGGCTTCTTCCCTTTACTGATAGAATTAGAGGAGCTCTGTTCTCTTGGTATTGGTTCTTTGTTTTGTTCTTGCACTCGGGTTCTCTTTCTAAAGGACTTGAGGTCATACTTCTTATGGAGTTGAGCTTGCATGAAGTCCACAAACTGCCTGCAGTAATTATCAATATCTTGATCCTCTGGGTGGACTTCCTTTTCTTCTAGCTCATCTTTCAGGGTGAGTTCACCTTCTTCATATTATGAATAATTGAGAAATTGATCTTCTTGGCTATCATTTACCTCCTCGGTTTGTCCCTCCATTTCCCCTTCTAATTATAGAGAAGGTTGGACGTGATCTTCTCGCTCCTTCCTTTCCCATTGTAACAACCGTAGAGGGGGCTTCCGGTATTGGGGATTAAACCCACGATTTGGAATCATTTGGTTAGGATGAGGAGAGGAAATCTTAGCCTCCAATTCAAGCTTCACTGACTTATCCGAGAGGTTCTTGATCAGCTTATTCATCTCTTCAATTTTATACTCTGGTGATTCCCTTTCTTGATTAGAGGTAGAAGCCTCCTCCCTACCCCTTCTCCTCGCCTCATGCTCTGTCCTCCCTTTGTATTTACCTGTAGAAGAAAATTTTGCTTCTACATCTAATGTAGCAGTTTGGATCTGGTCTAGGGATGTATAATTTATTTCCCTTAGGGTGAAGCCAAATTCTAGTTCAAAAGCTCCTATGAAAACCACCTTAGCATCTACTTGTGGAGGCTTTATTTCAGCAGCGAGATTATTATAAACCTTATTGAACCTCTTTATAAATTCTTTCACATCGTCACTGTGTCTCTTTCTAAGAGCATTGAACTTTGTGAGGACATATCAATGGTCCCTCTTCTCTCCCCATTTTAGTGTGAAGAAATTTTCCATTTCCTCCCAAGTGGTGACTACATTATTAGCAAGAGATTTGAACCACTGTCGAGCCTTTCCATCTAAGGATTGGAAAAAAGGCCTCAAAACCACATCTAGGTGCTCTACCTTTACATTTTCAGCAAAGGCACAGATGTCTTCAATATGTTTTTGGGCAGAAGTATTGTCTTCCCTGGTAAACCGAGGCAAGATATTTAGATAATATTGAGGCATGTCATGCAATACTTGAGGAAAAGACAATGGGGCATATTTATTGAGGAGGAAGGTAGGTATAGCCATGAGGGGTGGTGTTAAGTTCTGAGGATTATTTGGATGTAGTATGACAGGCATATGCTGATCAGAGGTTTGGATATTTATCTGTAATGAGCTCTGAAGTGTTGTAACTTCTTTGACTTCTTGAGCCTCTGGAGTAGGATGCAAGGGAGGAAAATAAATATCGACGGATTCAGCTCCATATTTTATGTCTGAACTAGCTAAAGTAGAGGTCTCTGGAGAATACTAAAGTACACGGGCTATGGAGCCAGGACCATACATATTAGCTTTCTGAGAAGACGAAGGCGAATCTTGTAGGGAAAATGAGGGTAGGTAAGCCTGGATGGGCTACTTCACCCTTGAGATTCTCATGAATATAATGTTTTCAGGATCAGATACAAAAGGGATTCTCAACTGAGAAGTATCTAATTGGGTTTGAGGTGTGGTGCAAGCCAAGATTACGCTTGATTTGAAATTTGATAAAAGTGGATTCGCCAAGGTGAGGGCTATGGAACTCTCAACCCTTCGTGCTCACCTGATTAAAGGGTGAAGATCACGTCGTATCCCAGGGAAATGTTTTCTAATTTGTTTCCCAACAATGACGCCAAAAATATGTTGTAGCTCCTAGTGACAACCTTGAGTTGCAAAAATACCAGTGCCTAGGACATCTTAAAATCAGAGGTTGAATGTGAACAATTGTATAGAATTCCTCTGACGAAATCTGGAATAAGGGAACAATGGCTTTGGTGTTTCATGAATTGAGAAGACCTTGGAGTCGATTCATGGGAATTACCTATACTGTAAGAGGGCTCAAGAGGCTATGAGGCTTGATGGATTTTAAATGGGCCAAGTATAAAATAATGAGCAGAACCTTAAAAATATGCAGGCGCATTGAGAGATAATTGAGAAGAAACCTATGTGAGACAGGCTTAAGAGATTTAAGAATCTATCTCCTTTGAACTATGACGAAACGGATATGAATGGAATATGAACAACATGAGAGGCTTATGGAGCGTGAGTTAAGGGAGAAAAACAAACTTAATACATGGGCTTTAACAACAGGGTGTTATACAAACACGAATTCATGCAGAAGATTGGATATTACCAATAGCTACATTACACAAACCATCAAAGAAGAATAGCGTGAAAGACGATTACACATAAGAAATAGATTACTGATAACAGAAGGAAAAAAATACATACTACTCACTGCTCCATCCTGGAATCCAAATAACAACTTTTTATTATATTAAGTCAAAACAACTCTCCCAAATATGTATCTCAAAGCACAAGGAGCACAATTCTATAAAACTACAACAAAATTCTTCCAAAATTCATTCATGTTGGAAAGTCAAATTAAGCACTGAATTTACTCATTCATTCACTGTCTGTTCAAAAATCAATTTTTAGAAGGACATCAATTTTCTGGGTGACTCTACAATCGTCACCATTGAATTCAAAGTTGTTTTGGGTTAACTGGACTTGAGAAATTGAAATAGATGATTTGATGATGAGTGTAATTAATACCACTGAAGTTTAATAACAACTTCATGCTTGGAGTTTTGAATGCAGACTTCTTTCATTGTGCAGTTGGAAGCTCTGATTTTCCACCAGCCTTTTACTACTCAGAGTTTAATTTAACTGCCATGTATTTATTTCTCATTCCGAGAAAAACTTAACTAAAGTGGATTTTTAAAATATTTTCTGCTTACCTCTTCTCATAATGCCAGTCAACTAATTTCCTACTCCACAATTTTAAATCTGAGCCCTTTGCATGACACGTTTAAAAAAAAAATCAAGTCATTGAGATCCACCATTCTTCAAAATTTCATATTTGTCTACTAAAATATATGGATTTATCATTTACTTACCATGAGATGAAGAGAGAATTGAATCTTCCTAGTTTCCATTGAATTCTCCTCCCTTAAAATTTTCAATTAAGCTACAACCATTTTTTTTAATGATTTCCTCAACTATATATGAAATTCCAAAACAATTTTTGATCTTCCTTTCTTACCTCTTCCTGTAGCTAATTGTGCTTCTTTTGTTTTCTACATTGGTCTTTTTACTAAGAAGCACTTCCTTATTTGTTCTTTCCATCGCTGAGTAATTTTTACCACAACTTATTCTCTCATGGCTCAAAGTATTTCTCTATGCTTAGAATTTTTTTCTTATGGCTAACATCATTGCTCTATCATCAGAGTATTTTTCTTATGGCTCAGGAGTAGCTCTTCTCTGCATGAATTCTTTGCATGAATGCATTGACTGATTTCCTCTCTCTATAGATTGAATTTCTCCCTTCTTTCATCGTGAAATTGTTTAAACTCTATTCATTTTCCTCTGCATTTTCTATGAACGCTTATTCTTTGTGTAACATTTTTGACATTTGACCGACACTGTTTTAAATTTCTTCCACCTTGCCTGAATAGGTTTCTTTCTTTTGTCGTTTTCCATGACCACATCTTTACGTTATATGCATGTACAAAATCAATTGTGAAGTCGATTTTCAAAGGTTGCTATATGTTGCATTTTTTAAAGGTTGTTATATATATATATATATATGTACTTATTCATTCATATGCACCAAAGATCGGTTTTATATATACCTTCTTTCACCATTGATGCATTTATTTATCAGCATGTTTGTTTCCTCATCCCAATTGGTGAATATATATATATTTTTTTTTTTTTTTATTTATTTATTTATTTTTTCATGTGCTCTCATGTATTTGATTTAAAAATGACCATAGTTTTAGGTCATTTTAAATAAAATATTTTCTAATGATACTACCCCTTTTTGTTTTTGTAGCCAAGAAAAAATTCTTCATGGGAAAAATATTAAATCCTCAATCTTTTATCAAAATGATTATAGGGCAAGGTAGGGATATATGGATTAATGTAGGTTAAATGGAAGGTATGGTAGGATAATGGTAAGGAAATTCATAAGATTATGATGATGCATGATGGTGTAATGGATAGGGTTATGATAATGTAGAATTGTGATGGAATGTAGGATTATGATGAGGGTAGGGTAGGAATGTAATGTTTTATGTGATGATGTGGGATATAGGTAGGGTAAATGTAGGGTGTTAGTAGAATGATAGGATTCATATTCAAGTTTAAATTGGTTTAACACTTCTAGAATTTTTTCAAAATCAAAGGTTTTAAGAACAATTTTTTTTTACTTACTGTACTTTCCCTTTCGCAACATTGCTTGATGTTCATACTGATTTGATGATGACTTTTGTTGGTTTGTCCAAATTTGACTCATGATGATGGATGGTTCTTCAAAGATGCATTCAGATGGAATATAGACGATTGTAATTGCTTACTTGAACCTCTTGATATTATGTTATTTCATGTTCTTATTGACATTTGCTATTGATTTAGGCCCCTTATGATGATTATTGTTTTGGTCCTTTCTGCAATGACATTCAATGTTATTTCAAGTCCCTTCTGCAATGATTTTTAAGTGATGTTTCAGGTCCCTTCTGCATGATATTTTCAACAATGTTTTAGGTCCCTTCTGACATGTTATTCAGATCCCTTCTGCAATACAGCTGCTCCAACTATTTGCATAGTTTTATTACAAACTTCCCCCTTCTTTCATCATGATGTTTTTTAACCTCTGTTCATTTGCCTATGTGTTTGCTATGAATGCTTATTCTTTGTGTAACACTTTTGAAATTTAACTGACATTGTTTTAAATTTCTTCCACCATGCCTGAATAGCTTTCTTCCTCTTGTCATTTTCTATCACCATATCTTTACATTATATGCATGTACCAAATCAATTTTGAACTCGATTTTCAAAGGTTGCTATATGTTGCATTTTTTAAAGGTTATATATATATATGCACTATGTATTCATTCATATGCGCCATCATAGGTTTTATATATACCTTCTTTCACCCTTGATGCATTTCTTTTGTTGCATATTTGTTTCCTTGTCCCATTTATGAATCAAAAAAGTATATTTTTTCATATGCTCTCATGTATTTGATTTTAAAATGACCATAGTTTTAGGTCATTTTAAATCAAATATTTTCTAATGATACTAACCCTTTTTGTTTTTGTAGGCAAGAAAAAATTCTTCATGGGAAAATATTAGATCCTCAATATTTGATCAAAATGCCTATAGGGTAATGTAGGGATATATGGATTAATGCAGGTTAAATGAAAGGTATGGTAGGATAATGGTAAGGAAATTCATAAGATTATGATAATGTATGATGGTGTAATGGATAGGGTTATGATAATGTAGAATTGTGATGGAATGTAGGATTATGATGATGGTAGGGTAGGAATGTAATGTTTTATGTGATGATGTAGGATATAGGTAGGGTAAATGTAGGGTGTTAGTAGGATGATAGCATGAATATTAAATTTTAAATCAGTTTAACACTCCTAGAATTTTTTCAAAATCAAAGGTTTTAAGAACATTTTTTCTTTACTTACTATTGATAAGGAGCGAAACCCACTATAACCAGGTTCGCCTTTCATTTTTGAAAATGAACCTGTGAACTCAAACTATATCAAGTTGCAGATTCATAAACCCGATACTTCAATCTTGGGACCTATGGGAAATAGGCCCACTCTGCTTCCGTTGCACCACTTTGATGGTTGCATATAAACATATATATCAAAAGCAATTAAGACTATAAAAATTTCTTTTTTTTATGGTTTAAACCAACAATTGTTGGTTCACTTTTACGCGCTTTAAAACCCAATTTTTAAAGGCCTTCGGAGTACTATAATGCGCTTCAAAACAATGCTCAGAACCTTTGGCCAATAGACCTTCAGAAATGTAATATCAGCGGTTCAACCTTTCGGCCCCACACATAATTCGATTTCATTTAATTAATGAACATTTATCAATTAAATGAACGCTGCCATACCTCCGTTAATCTCCGTGTAGCTTCTAACACAAACGCCATCGAATCTTTGATCGATCCAATCTGATGGATATTGCATTTATTTCTCACCAAACTTTAACTAAAAAAAAATTGCGAAATCAGTGGTTTTCTTAATATGACGTGTTGTGAAATTATTGGATCGCATTTTATTTTAGAAAGCCGCTCTTTTGCAAAATAGGTGCATGAGACCAGTGGTTTACTCACACAAAACCACTTATCAAAAATCTTCAATTTATGATTCTTTGAAGCCGGGTTTCAGCAAGCTTTTAATTTGATTCAACCCAGAGTCAAATCGCTCCTCTCTAGCACATATTTCTCTACGTTAAATATTGGTATCGATCTCAATCCGGTATCAATTCAACCCAATAGAATTCGATACAAATTAAACACACTTAATAGCCATACCATCTCAGCTCACTGGGGAACAGAACTAAATCAATTCGTATTCTGAGTTACATAGTGGCTTAAATACATATAACCCGCCATGTCTTTAAATCACAGTTCCAATCCTGAATAGGAATCGGAATTCATTACATCAATTGTATAAAAGAAGCTTTTCATATGATCTCCTATCAATGTTGGATCACCATCGATCCTGACAGTGATTGATGGTTGATCAACAACCTCGTAAACACAACATTTTAATAATAAAACTAACCTATAATTAAACCATATCAAACACACGGAATCCACACAACCATGTTTCTATTTTATATACAAAACTGGATTAAAATCTAAGGCATCCCAGCCTTAGTCATGCATTCCCTTGCAACTACATTGAATTCGTCCCCTCCCTCTCACACATTACAGATTCGCTATTATATATAATTTACAAAAGATCGTGAATCGGTTGAGATCCAAAAAATCTCTCTGAATCGCTTAGAAAAATCTTAGTCTTCTACTCGCACACATGGCAGATCATTAATTCTTAATCAGTTACAAAAATTCAGTATTGGTTCAAAAAAAATTTGCCCCAAATTTGCATGACTGCTCACATACCTGCCTTTTCAGCTTCGGATTAAAATTTGAATTCAAATCAGCTTAGATGCCCCTACATTAGACTCTTGAGGCACAAAAATTTATGACCTCCTGGTCATATGTCTTCTCCAACTGTCAGCAATTCTACCCACGTCATCTGTGGAACTGGTCCTTGTGATCTTCCTATAACAACATGCTTGAACAATTCCAACCACATCCTCTATCGAATTGTCCTCTGTGAGCTACAACAAAACCTCTGCAATAGCAAGTCCTCCCTGCTACCAGATACCTCACCAAGCTTCTCTCCTGAGCTCAGTCTTTCGGCATCTCTTTGGTTCACTCCTGTGGAACCATTTGAGCACTCCTGCTCTAGCTTGCTGCAATCTTCTACCTTCCTCTACTGCTACCTTCATAAAAATCAAAATCTTAATAAAAATTTATAAAAGTGTACCTCTTCTTCCTTTTTACGCAAACTCCTTCTTCGCAGGAAATCATTTTCTCGCTCTGATACCACTTGATGAAGAGCGAAACCCACTATAAGTAGGTTCGCCTTTCATTTTTCAAAATGAATCTGCGAACTCAAATTGTATCAAGCTGTAGATTCATAAACCTGATACTTAAATCTTGGGACCTATGGGAAATATGCCCACTTTTCTTCCGCTACACCACTTTGATGGTTGCATATAAACATATATATCGAAATCAATTAAGACTATAAAAACATCTTTTTTTTTTTAGTTTAAACCAATGATGGCTGGTTCACTTTTACGCGCTTTAAAACAAAATATTTAAAGGCCTTCGAAGTACTATAATATGCTTCAAAACAATGCTCGGAACCTTTGGCCAATAGACCTTCAGAAATGTAATATCAGTGGTTAAACCTTTCGGCCCCACACATAATTCGATTTCATTTAATTAATGAACATTTATCAATTAAATGAACACTGCCATACCTTTGTTAATCTCTATGTAGCTTCCAACACAAACGCCATTAGATCTTTGATCGATCCAATCTGATAGATATCGCATTTATTTCTCACCGAACTTTAACTCGAAAAAAAAGTGCGAAATCAGTGGTTTTCTTAATATGATGTGTTGTGAAATTATTGGATCGCATTTTATTTTAGAAAGCTGCTCTTCTACAAAATAGGTGCATGAGACCAGTGGTTTACTCACACAAAACCTCTTATCAAAAAACTTCAATTTCTGATTCTTTGAAGCCGGGTTTCAGCAAGCTTTTAATTCAATTCAACCCAGAGTCAAATTTCTCCTCTCTAGCATGTCTTTCTCTACATTAAATATTGGGATCGATCTCAATCCAGTATCAATTCAACCCAACAAAATTCGATACAAATTAATCAGCCTTAATAGCCATACCGTCTCAGCTCAAAAGGGAACAGAATTAAATCAATTCGTATTCCGAGTTACACAGTGGCTTAAATACATATAACCTGCCATGTCTTTAAATCACAGTTCCAATCCTGAATAGGAATCATAATTCATTACATCAATTGTATAAATGAAGCTTTTCATATGATCTCCTATCAATGTTGGATCACCATCAATCCTTACAGTGATCGATGGTTGATCAACAACCTCGTAAAAACAACATTTTAATAATAAAACTAACCTGTAATTAAACCATATCAAACACATGGAATACACACAACCATGTTCCTATTTTATATACAAAACTGGATTAAAATCTAAGGCATTCCAGCCTTAGTCACGCATTCTCTTGTAACTACATTGAATTTTCCCCCTCCCTCTCACACATTACAGATTCACTATTATATAGAATTTAAAAAAGATCGTGAATCGGTTGAGATCCAAAAAATCTCTCCGAATTGCTCAGAAAACTCTTAGTATTCTACTCGCACACATGGTAGATCATTAATTCTTAATCAGTTACAAAAATTTAGTATCGGTTCAAACAATTTTTTCCCCAAATTTGCATGACTATTCGCATACCTGCCTTTTCAGCTTCGGATTTGAATTTGAATTCAAATCAGCTCATATGCCCCTGCATCAATTGTACTTTCCTTTTCACAACATACCTTGATGTGCATATTGATTTGATGATGACTTTTGCTGCTTCGTCCAAATTTGACTCATGATGATGGTTCTTCAAAGATGCATTCAAATGGAATATAGAAAATCATAATTTCTTACTTGAACCTCTTGATATTATGTTATTTCATGTTCTTCTTGACATATTCTATTGATTTAGGTCCCTTCTGATGATTATTGTTCAGGTCCCTTTTGCAATGATATTCAATGTTGTTTTAAGCCCCTTCTACAATGATTTTTAAGAGATGTTTCAGGTCCCTTCTGCATGATATTTTCAATGATGTTTCATGAGGTCCCTT
Source organism: Pinus albicaulis (assembly GCA_034641835.2). NCBI lineage: Eukaryota > Viridiplantae > Streptophyta > Pinopsida > Pinales > Pinaceae > Pinus > Pinus albicaulis. Next base: position 179,149,252 of record CM076572.1, on the reverse strand, counting down.
ATGACATGTTATTTAGGTGCCTTCGGAAATACAGTTGCTCAAACTATTTGCATAATTATATTACGAAATTCCCCCTTGCTTATGTTAATATTTGTCCTCAAGTCTTCTATTTCTTGGCAGATTATTTCTGCAAAATCAAACTGAGGTAAAAAGAAAATAGAGAATTCATATTTTCCAAACAAGTTGGCTTTCCGATATGAATTTGAGTTTGTATTGTGCCAGTTTCCTGGATTTTCACAACCAAAATCCTTTATTATTTTTTATTTTTATTTTATAAATGGATGGACGTGGAGCATAATGGTGTTGGGAATTATAGAATTCTTATGAATGTAAGATATGTTGAAGTCATCATCTAAGAGTAGATGGATAGATAGATAGATAGAAAATAGGTTTGGACTTCAAGATGCATGATTACGGAAATTAACATACAATATGGTAGATGAATGGAATCATGAACAATATAGCTTATGAAAGGCTTCTTTGACAATGGATGTGGCTTGTCATGGTAAAAATTGACTTCTTCTTATTATTATCTTCATGTCTTTGGCCTCGATCTTGATCTTCTTTTAGGGTTGTTGGTGTTTTTGGTCAATAACTGAAAGTAAGCTTCATGTGTTTTGAGTTTAATTAGATGGACTCAACATCCTATGAATTCCACTTTTCTTTGACATGAAAATTTTTATTCATATTCTAAAATATGAATTCTTTAAATTGACTTTGAAAATTCCTTTTTCCATGTAGTTCTCCTCTTAAATCTTATTATGACCTACAAAAACATAGCATTTTCCTACAACACAATATTAGATGATGGAGGAAGAGAGGTGTACAGTCTCTCTTCTTCCATGGAGTATGTAAAATAATTACAAGCAATGCTTTGTTAACAAGTCCAAATATGATATACAAAGAAAATACATTTGTTTACCCCTTTGAGGAATAGTGGCCATCCTAGACCTCCTGCCAGTGTTTTGTTCACAAAATTTTCATTTTATGTCAAATTAAAGTGATTATAAAGCCAAGTTGAAGTGATTTCATATGGATATCTCCTGTATAAACAGGTTTTCAAAATGGTTTAAAATGATATGCAAAAATGATGAGAAGTACCATGTTTGATAGAGCTTCTTGTGAATTTTTTACTTAACCAACAGTAACTTTGTTTGGTGTAAATTTTTCGTTAAAGATCAGATCGATGTGATTCCACTTGAAGATTAAAGTATATTAATTTTTTTCTTTCCAATAGAAACATGTAGTTAAAATAAGTATGTTTGATATCAAAAATTTGGTGATGAATAGACCTAAGAGGTAGAGTTTGAGTATGTTGATTTTAATACATGCAGTCACTAAATGTGGAATCAAATTTTCACCTATCCTCCAAATGAAATGATTAAAATTTTGTATTGAAATATAATTCAATATATATCTCCATTAGAAACATGTTTTTAAAAGAAGATGATTTGATATGTTAAATATTGCAATGAACAGTAAAATCCTAGACTTGTCACCATGCAGATTTGTCAACAAGAAGTTTGTATTTTGAGCATAGATTTTTCATATGATGTCGCACTGAGCTAATTAAAATTGATTTAGAAACTATATTCCAAGGTATATCTTCCCTATGAATATCATGTAAAAATGTTTCCATTAGAATGCTCAAATCAATTCCATACTAACTGTGTCTTTAAAATTTTTCTTGAAATCTAGTGTTTATTCTGATCATTTTTATTTGTGATCCAAATTGAAATTTTCAAAATGGATTTAAAAACTAGATTTCAGGAGATACATTTTTTTAAAAAATGCCTTTAAAAATGATCCTATATGGTTCCCCAAAATAGTATTGTCCTTAGTGCATTTTGACATGAAATCCTTTCAAATGAGTATTGAACAATGATGTGAATTATTTATGAGAAAAAATGTTATTGTGAACTCATTCCACTCATTTATTTATTTTATTCTATTCTATCCTACTTTATTGTATAAAAATAAGTCATTCTCTCAAGTATCATAGAATTTCTAATGCATCCATATTCGTAACAAGATCGTAAGTAAACTCACATCCAAGTTTGAAAAATATACTTTAATGAATGCTTGGACATGAAAGATTAGATGATCATAAAGATTTTATGCTAAAGGATTTTTAATAATGGAGTGGTGTTGTGGCCTAATGACTAGTTGAAACCAACTTTTAAGATTTTTTATGTTTGCTTGGCTCTCCTTATTTATCATATCACAAAGTTCTTCGTTTAGCACTTCTTTAAAATCTTGAATGCATAAGGGATCTTGTGATATACATGCTAGAAATTATTCAATTTTGGGTTCTAATGTTTGATCTTCATCGCATGTGATCTATGACAAATTCATCTCCTTACAAAGATAACTAGAACAAGATTTTAGGTTTTCTTCTTGTGGATCCTCTTCATGGATGCTTTGTTTCTCTTCTAATTTCTGAAATGAAGATTCATCCGTAGTGATCACTTTAAATTGTGGACAAGGATTTAAGGAGATCCTTGTAGTGGCATACCCTCCTTTGTTAAATTACTTCTTTAACATCATCTTTTGGAGATCTTGTTGGGAAAATGGATTTTGTAGTTATTTAGTTTTTATTTTTTATTTTTTTGGGGGTTTTTTTTTAATGAATCTACGCATCTAATATCTATATCTAGTCATAAAGAAACATAACTAAAAAGAAACTAATTTTTTGTAGTTTTTGTTGTGTTTTTGTTTTTTGTTATTATTATTTTTTTTTATCTTCCTAATTGACCACTTCGAAATATGCTTCCTAGGCAATGACGCCAAAATGTTGGGTCAATTTACTATTGTAAACTAACAAAAGTATTTATTATCAATCCGGGTTAGTGGAACTTAGAAGCATACCCAAAGTATATGGGTTTCAGTTGTGATCAATTTATAAGATGGTTTATTAATGATTATGGAAATAAATATTACAAATATAAATCTAACTTAAACAATTTCTAATTCAGATGTATAATCAGAAGCAGAAGAATCTCCTAACTTAAGAGATTTGTTTGTCCCTCTCTAACAACGTTACCTTATGAATTAGAAATAAAAAACTACTTAATTGAATAATAGATTAAGATACATGAAGTAATAATTGAAGAGGCTCTTCACTGAAGAGGTCCTGATTGTCCTTCATTATATATTCATTTATCAGTAATGTTATTGTTAAAAATAGGAATTCAAAAAAAGAAAGAAAGATGAATTCTAGTTTCTAATTTCTTGATCAAATAGAAGAAGTATTTAACTTTAATATTGGGTTTACTCTTCATATGCAGAATTGAAACAAGATTAAGATCCATCAACAACTGTGTAAAAGCATGTAAAAGTATGTAAAAGCATGTAAATATGAATTCTAACTAAAGATCTTGATAAGATAGAAAGAATGTTTAACTTAAACATTTGTTTTTCCTTTCATATGAAAGTTAAGAATGATCATTAGATTCATCAATACTCAGAAATAATCAACATAAACAAATTAAACATAAGAAAGCTAATTCATAAATTATAACTACAAATAAACTAAGAAGTGTGCTTAGCTTGGTGTGGGGGCCCTCCACCCTTTCCTCACACACTCAAGGTGAATTCAGCTACTTAAAACTTCAATCAATCAACCATCATATAACAACAACAAATATGATAGAACATATCTTCAATTATGTCTCCCAGTCTCAGAAATAATAATATTAAGTCATACAAGTTCTACATGTTTCAATGGTTCACAAACATGGTATAAATAGAAAAATAATAAACAAACTATGCTATTATGTCTTTAACAGCCTTATATTATCCTAATACCATCCATCTAGGTTGAACTCATCCAATTAGTTACACCAAATCTGGAAAAATCCCAAAATATACTATTTATGCCCTATTTTCTAGGGATTCCTGAAAAACAGGTCATGTTTGACCAGCATTGACCGGACCTGTTTTAGCTCAGTTTGACCGAACTAATAGGTATACATCCCGATGCATGAGCATTAGATTTAGGAAAATACTTTGTATTTTATTAAACCTAGGGGGTCTTATGTTTGTGAGAAAATATTAATTTTATGTAAATATTAATGGGATTTTTGAGAGATTTTAATTAATTATTGTGAGGATTTGTTAATGTTCCCAAATGATTTGGAGAACATGAGAGAAATTAGATTTGAGATATCCAAGAATTAATTATGAAGCCTAATTTGGATTTGGTTTCAATATTTTAGGGATAAAATCTAGATTGTAGGGGTGTGGAGATATTTGAGGACTTTGTTGAGTTATTGAAGGGATATCGAACCCAAATTGGTTCAATTAAATTTGTATAAATTAATAACCTTAAAAGGAAAAATAGAATCAGATTTAGAGTAGAGTTTGATTAGAGTAGGAATAGAGTTTTTTGAAACCCTCCGGGAAAAGTTGGAAAAGGCCACTGATTGAATATCAGGCCTAAAGGGAATTTTCCCATGTAAATACTATTTTAATACAGAGATTTTGTTTATGCATTATATAGTTGCAGGTGGAATAGTTAATCTCTGTGTGTGAAGCCCATTTGTTCCTTGTAGCTTTATTTGATTCATACAGTTTCGATAACCTCTGTATGTAGAGGATTCTGGTCTTTTCAAAAGTCAATTTTTATTGATAAAATCTATGCGAGGAGCTGTGTGGTTCGATTTATACAAATCGGTAACCATTCATGTGTTAAGCCACAATACGGAGAGTCGATGGAGTTCAAACTTTTTATGAAGGTGCAAGAAATATTGGTCTCCGACCTTTGAAGCTTGTTTAAATCTGTGTTGAACCCATTAATTGAAATCAATTGAGATCGATTAAATTGGTCCATATCTTCTGGGTTATAATAGTAGAGAATGAGGTTGTGTTATATGCACCTGTGGTAAATTGAACACCTTAATTCACCTTTTTTTATGATTTGCATGCATTTAGATCCGTGTGAAGGTTCAGTAACAAATCGATGTGTTTTAGCTTTTTGACAAGGGTGCAAGCGATGTCAACATCCGATGAGTGTATATGGTTAATCTAGCATCAAATTGTTGTTAATTGAACCAATATCAGGTGAAGCTTGCCATAGATGTTAAGGCAACAAATTTATTCGGAGTTAATATTGTCTCTATTTATGGAATGCGTAAACCATGGAGTTTGTATTGAATGCATCTATTTTAACATTGTTGTTCATCAATGAAATGCTGCATTGGTTTTTGTGGGAGTGAATGCAAGCCGATTCGAACCTGAGCCAATTTTGGTGCGTGGGAAGCGTTACAAAGACTGATGTGTATATACTACAGGTGGTCGAAGGCAAATAGAGCGCCGAGATGAATGATGGATGGTTGGTTTAAAAGTGAGAGATGAAGGAAGACCTTCAAAGGAAAACGTGTGAGCTAAAGCGTAGCATCATCATGGATAGAGAATAATTATGTTGGAATGCTTAATAAAGGATGCAGAGATTCAGATGTAGAATCGTGAAGGGAAGGCGCACATCAATTGCAGAGATGCGTGGAATGGAATTCAAATTCCATGAGACTTGTTCAATTAGGACACAGAGTAAGGAAGTAAGAGCCTCGGTGCTGTGAAATGGATCGAAGGATAAATCGATTGCAAAGATGCAAGAGGTAGAATCAATGGCATTGCATCCATGAAGCAGTGTATGGTTTAAATTGGTAAGTTAAATTGTGAGCCCAAGTGTTATTGAAGTTCGGGATTTATTATTGTTGTGAGAGTTCAATTAGAAATAGTCGAGAAAATGTTGGGTTAGTGAAATCATGAATCGAATAGAAATTCAATAATGCAGAAGTTTCAATGAGCGTTGAGCAGTAAAGAAGGATTTGAACCGGTGGTATCGCCTCACTTGTAAATGGTAAGTTGAATTGCTATGTGTTAATTGCTCGGTCCATTGAATTGGGTCTTGAAATCCAAAACTTATTAAATATTCATAAAATTTGATTTGGGGATGTGGATATATGTTATGGTTGATATGTGAATGGGAAGTCGTGGCTCATTTAGATTGAATTGTATAAAGTTGGTTCGAATTCCATGGGATGGGGCGAAGACCCTTTAAATTAAATGAAAGCATTCATATGGGATTTTCAATGGTTTTATAATCATTGTTTAAGTAATAAAGCTTCCATGAGAGATATTGAAATCTGAGTTGTTGAGTGTCCATTAAATGAAATAAGCTTCTGCTTGGTTTTAAAATAATTTCCAGATTCAGAAATAGCTTGGGTTAGAATTTGAGGTGCATTTTTATATGCATTGAAAAGAGTGTGTTTGTGGGTATAGCGGGGTTTTCCTGCCATCACATCCAATATTAGTTCCAAAGATTTATAAATATGTTCTAATCTTGTGCCCAGGTGTCCGACAAGTATGACATTAATGAATTTATTACGGAAATTTCCAGTTCTGCCCAAAAATACTCTTAAACCCCAATTTTTTCAAAAATTTCTAAAAATTGAAAAACATAATTTATTTTCCTGAATATGCATAATAAGGTAAAAATATGTCATATGTGGATGGTATAAAGTGGAAAATTATGGAAATTAGTTGGATTTAATAAGAAAAATTTGATTAAAAATTAGGGCCAACAGTAGTTGATAGACTTACCAAGTATGCACATTTTTTTGCATTATCTCATCCATTTAAAGCAAGTAAATTTTCTATTGCATTCATGGAAAAAATTCAAAAGATACATGGAAACCCAAATATTATTGTAAGCAATAGAAATCCATTTTTATTGGAAATTTTTTGACAAAATTATTTTCTTTTTTGGGTAGTCAACTAGCTCATAGCTCATCTTATCATCCTCAAGCTGATGGGAAAACTCAGATAGTGAACAAAGGTTTGGAAGGATATCTTCGTTGTCTTGTAATTGATAAAAAAACGTAATGGGTAAAGTGGTTACCTCTGCCTAAATGGTGGTATAACACTTCCTTCCATACTCCAACAAAAATGACCCCATTTATGGCACTTTATGGATATCATCCACCACCCATCACATCATATTTAAGAGAAAATCCTAAGGTTCAATCAATGTAAGATCACATTGAGCATAAACAACAAGTTCTCCAGCTCTTAAAGGATAACCTAATTTTGACACAAAATCGAATGAAACAACACGCATATCAACATTATAGTGAGAGAAATTTTTATGTAGGAGACTAGGTGTTTTTACAGCTACAACCATAAAAAAAATGTTCCTCAAGTAAGCTAATAAGGATAATAAATTATCACCAAAGTACTATGTTCCTTACAAGGTGCTGAAAAATATTGGTACTATGGCATACAAATTGGAGCTTCCTGCGTCTTCCTGAGTGCACCTAGATTTCCATGTTTCATGCCTAAATAAGGTTATAGGTGACAAAATTCTAGTTCAAACAATATTTCCAGAGCTTGATGAGGAAGGAAAATTCATATTGGACCCTGAAGTAGTCACGAAAACAAGAACTCGACAGCTATGAAATTGATCTATTTCAGAGTATCTCATCAAGTAGAAGAACTTACCCACTGAAGATTTCACATGGGAAGATGAGAATTTTATATAGAAGCATCCAGAACTACTCAGGCATTGAGGACAACACTTTTTTGAAGGAGAGAGGAATTTTGGGTCCCTATATTACTATTTTAGTCCCTTATTTTTGTTATTTTAGCCCCCTTATTATTATTATTGTACCCCTGTAGTCCCCATATTGTTATTATTGTGTCCCATAAAAGCCCACTATTTTATTGTTGTGCCCTTACATTATTATTGTTAGGTTGGCTAGGATTATATTGTGACGCCATAGACTCCTATATATAGAAATGAGGTTTTGTCATTGGTATCATCCAAGAATTTTTCATTTATCTAATGTAGAGGAGGTTTCCCCCTTAAAGAGGCTGATTTATAAGTCATTGATCTCTCTCTTCTTCTGTTTTGTTAGCTGGTTTCATAACAAGTAACTTTTTTGAAGGCACTAGAAACTATAGGATATTTTAAAAATTACATCAATTTGTCCCTTCAGGGATTTTACATTGCATATCAAATTAAATTCCCATTTCCATGCAATTTCATGAAAGAAGATTAGGAAGCTATTACCGCTGGTGGATATTTGGAGTTTTAGTTGGGAAATCAATCATCCTCTAGTGCTTCTTCTTTTTCTTGTGCCTGGAAGTTGACATTATTTATGTCCATACATACTCTCCTCCATTTTCAAATATTTTTGCTTATAAATTTATGGGAATTCTTCTTTATAGGTTGTGATGAAGGCCCTCACAATGGAGTATAATTTGGGAATAAAAATATAGGTTTTTTTTCAATCATGAATATGTTACATCTGCATAACAATGTTATCTTCTAAAAAATATGTGAGGATATGGGAAACTAATCTATCACATCAAATCATGGGAAATTCAATAAATATCATCTTTTCTCTCTCATACTATGTCTGCATTGGGGCATATTGTTGGCATCATCCAATGGTTTCCTCTTTCTGTCTAAGGCAACTACTATCTATCTCAGTCACAATGCTTGGAGATCCTTCACTTTCATAGATTTGAATTCAACAATCAAAGTTTCTTTAAATTCATCCCAAAGTTTTAAATTTTGACTATTGTAGTCAACCTCCTATAACATGTTTTTTGTACAGGTAGGGTATTTAAAAGTCTACTCATGCCTTTCCACATCAAGAGAGTTTTATAAGTGATAGCAATTAGTTTCAACTTAAGAGTCACAATATTGTTCCCTCTTCATAATTTTGTGGGTTAAAATGCCAAGAATTCATGTTAATGATGTGTAAAGTGAAATCCAAAGTACAATGAAATAAAACATGTGTGCTTGATTTATGATTATTAATGTATATTTATTTAAATGATATGATGTAAATGGAAAATAAGTTGAATAAAGAGTTTTTGGAATGTAGCAGACTCATTCACCAACAAGGATTTTTTTATTGGATTTTCCTTGGTGTGTCCTTTTTTCTAGACATAAAAAATAATTGTGTTTGTTTTATTGGGGTTGCTTGGGTGTGCCATGTCAACCCAGGCATCAAATTTTCCTCAACGACCAAAAATTGCTACAATCTGGTCATTTTTTTTTCCAAAAAATATGAGAGTAGGAGTGCATGAATCTTGTTTTTTATGGTGGAAATGGATTTGGCACCTTAAAAAAACCTTGGGGCACATAAAAACTTGAATCTTGATAGTTTTAACCTAGATTTGAAAAAAACTTCTGCCAAATTATAACAAAATCATGTTGGAATTTTCATTGTTTTTGGGGAAATTTTGAAGCCTCGTTAAATTACACGTTACAAATTTATTTTCAGAATGTGACATTTTAATCAAGAAGATATGAGAATTATAGATGTGGGTATTATCACATCTAAGCCATGTTGTAATCAATTTTGTACATTTAATGATGTCTCCAAATACCCAATATCTACTAAAAAAAAAGGGTATGTGCCTTGTGACCTAATGTTTAAAAATCCAAAGTTGTTATTTCCCATATTTTTGCGACCTTGATGATAGGGTTGTAAACACCAATGTGTTTTTATAAATTCATGTACATTGTTGAACCTGATAATGTACTAGGTCACCTCACAAAACTATTAAATAAGAATATGAAAATGTTTAAAAATTGGATATTGTTGAAAGAATAACTTTTTTCACTCAATCTTTAGGAGCCAATGGGGTTTCTTTATCTTGCAAGTTATGACAAACACGTGTAATTTGGATATCAATCTATGCCTCCTATGGTTGTGCTAGGTTTGTACATTCAATTGTAACTAGAATTATTTTCTCAAGTTAGATGAAACTTAGAATTCATTATATTGTTAGTTCACACAATTCTCCTTTCTTAATTATTCACAGTGGCATACCTTGGTGTAATTGTTCGCTTTTTCGTTTAATGATTGTTTTTCTGGTAATCTTATTGAGATAAATGGTGTTCTATTGTGTTATTTTTATTGCTATGAAATAACTTCTAGCATCTTCTCCTTTTGTGAAGCAGGAAATTTGATATTATTTGAATGACTCTAGATGTTTTAAAATTGTCAGTGTCAAGTTTTACCGTTATATATTCTTTAACATCTTCACAGAGTGTATTTCAAATGACCATTTTTAAAATATATTCTTGGATTTTCTGCGAGAGACTTAGTTTATATCCTTAGTGTGTTTTAACCCACTCTTTGGTATTTATTCTATATATATGTGACTATTTATTTGTTGATCATGGTTCTTGTGGGTATGCTCATCTTGACATACATGCCCTCACTCTAGATAAATTTTCTCGGGTCCTTAATGTTCATTACAAAATATAAGAAAGGCTCAGATTTATAACATGGGAAGGGGATTTGTTCTGTGAATTCCTTTCCTTGTGATAAAAGTGGTCTAATTTTTCATTGGTGTTTTGATTCAATGGTAAAGCGGGGGTGTTTGATATATCCTGTGAGGTTCAAATCCCCAAAGACGTGTTTTTTCAAACAAACCTATGTGTGGTTGGAGTGGGCCTATTAGTTAGTATTTCAATAAAAAAAAGTGATATTTTTTGCGGAATCTGAGATGTGGCTAACAAATGCAGAGTGCAAGTTCTAGTTCAGTGTCTCCCACACACAAAACGGATAATGATATCATTCACAGAATTTGAGTATTTGCTGATAAAATCATAGTTCAAATTCATAGTTCAATGTTTCACTGGCCTATAGGGTTTCTTTTCCAGCTGAAGAATTCAGATGCATTTACAATGTTGAACCCTGTTTAAGGTCAATATTTTAGTACTATAAAAAAATTTCCCATATTTCCAAAGAATTGAAGAGATCGAATAGTACATGTAGATTTTTTAACCGTGTTTGAGGTCAATCTTTTGCAATCCAAAAAAAATCGCATTTTTTCAGAGGCTTGAAGTAATTGAATAACTCTGTTATGAAAATTTCGTATTACCATGTAGCATTACACTCACAACAAATTTTTTTTTTTCAAAATTATTTTTCTCACAAATTTTCAAGGAGCAACAATTCTTAGGAAATAACTATGAAGGATGTATGGAACATTGCATACATTAATCCATATGATAAAGACGATGCTAAAACCACCTATTTTAGTGTAGAATTGGTTCCATAATTCCATGAATCAGATACACGGATCCAAGGCTTACTATAAAGAGGAGGACAACTTCTAAAATAGACGAGAAAAGGCTGGAAGTCCTAACAACATATGTTTATAATATATACTATTATATCAGAAATCATGCTTCTCGAAATAATCTAGTATCGATTTGTGATGATGTGTTTATTTATATTAGGTATACTTCATTGGAAGGTGGTTCATGCATATATCAAGCATGGATAGGTAATGATACTCTTCTTAGTAGAAAGTAAATAGCATAAAAGCTACCCTTTCTATGAAGCTTTTTGGGTAATTTGTCTCAATAAATATTTTGGTCAACACATTTTTCGTTTTTCTTTTCATTTTTGCGTGCTTTCCTTCTTTGTGTAAGTAATTAGTTTATGCATTTCATTTAAAGGGAAAACCATTTTCCATAATATATTCTTCTAAAATTTTCATAGGTGATGGTTAAACTTGAGAGAAAACATATGGGGTACCTACAAAAAGAATAAAAATAATAAATACATATTGTTGGGGATTTAGAACTTGAAAAAATATGTTAAAAGAATATATATACATACCACACTTTGTTTTTAAAGTCTGCAAATATATTTCTGCATGGCCTTGGAGAGAATTCTCAGAGGTATTGAGATTTTAGATTGGGAGGTACTCCAAGCCTGGAGGATCGAGGGTTTGGAGGAAGGAGCTCTACAAGTGGCCTTGTGGGCTTGAAACCCAAGCTTGCGGTTTTGTACCCATCAATTTTTGGGCCAAAACCATGGATATAATTTAAAATATGATGAATGGACATGATACAAGACATTCAGACGAATCCAACACAGAAAAATGCATCAAATTCCAAGGTGTACAAGTGAAGATATTAATTTTTATATATTATGGTGGGAAAGGAGGGACATGAAGGCAAGTCAACATTGCATTACATGTGCCCTTTAGAGGGTTGTTTAATTCCCACATGAAACATATAAACATATGTCCTTATGAGACCTCATAGATACATACCATGAACATTAATTCATAGATAAAACACTTCTAGGTAAACTGAGCTGGAGGAGAAGGCTAGACATGGAAGAGGAGGATTGTTTTTTTCTTTTTTTGTCTCTTTTTGGGCTGAGAAGCTATACGAGGTTTCTCCATGCATTAAGGGAATATTGGATGTTGTTTTGTGGTTTTTTATGGTAGTATACTGTCTCATACATCAGGACTCATTGAAGAGGAGAACATACAACTAGGCCGCATTCCTTATTTGTCTTATTCAGGGGGCCGAGAATCTTCAGCTAGGGCTAAAAATCTATTTTGGGTGAATAGATGGAAAGAAGGTTGTGTTTTTAGGATTAAAAGAAGGCTAGGAGGAAACGAGTTATTGGATGAACCTTATGGAGGGAGGTCATAGTCAAAAGGAGTTCCTAAAGGTATGGGAAAAGGGTTGTACCAGCATGTTAAAAATCCCTAACCAATGTTCAAACCTACAATAATTTACAACAACCTTTGATGAAATGAGGTATGTAGTTTTGTTAGTGATTTAGAGTTGACTTGATGCAGGTGGATGGGTGTCCAAGGATTGGACAGTTTGTGAAGTATATTGGTAGCAAAGCAGACTGGTTTCCTAAGTGTTGGATTCCCTAACTAGGTGCAAATACTACAACAAGGATTGGTCACTCGTGGTCTGTTGGAGGGAAGCGTGAGTGGACCAAGTGTAGACAAAGGATTGGGAATTTGTGTTTTGTTCGAGGGAATCATGATAGTGCCCAAGTTTGAGACTAGTGTCCACCATATTCATGGACCTAGGTGGCTGCTAGAGTGGCAGAATTTGAGCTCAAACTTTGATCAGCTAGAGGAGTAGTTTGAGTAGCCCTATAATTTTTGTGTGGAGATGAAGATCTATAGCAGAAGATGGGAAATACTCCTAGCTTGTGTTCACTGTGGGTGTTGGAATGGGCTTCCCTAACCTACATTTTTGGTATAATTTTCTAATAGTTGGTCCTGCATAGGGGTTTTGGGGTGGGTCAAAGCCCCTAATGTTTTGTAATGGGTTAAAGGGTAGCTCTAGGATCCGCAAACCATGGTTTGCAGACCATAGGATAGCACAGGCTATGATATTATAAATAGATATATAGTTGGGTCTAGTAAGTAAGAGATACATAAGATTGATGCTATGTGTGAATTTTTAAGATTTGTTTGGGTTGTTTTGGGTAAGGACTCCTACTAGCTGTGCGCATAGAGATCCTCAGTCCTGCTGTGTGCGGGCCCTGATAGGCTATTTTTGTGGGCTGTGTTTGGGTTGTAAGTGGATCTTTGATACTAATGAATGCAGAATATATTTGAAGTATCTTTGTGTTATTTGGATTGATTGTATTTACTGCTGAAGCGCATCTATGATATTTATTCATTACGGGAATTTTGACGTCTAAAATGGGCCTCCTAAGGAAATTATTAAATAATAGTGGAAATAATAAGATAAGATTTGATGACATGATCAAATTTTAGAGGGAAAAAAAAGAAAAATCTACTTTATGAACTCGTATTTTCAACTTATCTCCCAAATGTTTTACCCAAATTTTGAGCGGGAGTACTCATTAGATGCAAAATTTAATTCCTCATGCAATGAGTACCCATGTTGCATAATTTCGATGGACCCTCCTACACGAAAAATGAGAAATACATGAAAAACATGATTGCAATCACATTTTTTCATGTATTTCTAATTTTTCACATACCAAGGTCCATCAAAAGTATGCAACATGGGTACTCCTTGGATGAGGAATTAAATTTTGCATTGAACGAGTATTCCTGCTCAATATTTGAGTTAAAACTTTGGGAGATAAGTTGAAAATACGAGTTGAAAAAATAGTTTTATTATTTTATTATTTTTTAATATTTTTCCCTTTTACTTAAAAAATGGTGAATCATCCCCCATGGTTGACATAATCATATTAAATCCTATTGGTTCTTATAAAATTTATTTTGGTTGTACATTTTTATTAGGAGGCCCATTTTAAACCTCAAAACTCCCCTAATGGAAGCTATGAATGTATCTGTGATCTGGAATTAGTTGTGATAATAATGTTATCTAAAGGTATTTGCTGATGCACACGTGGATGCGAATGTAGTGATTAGATCTATTGATTATAATAGCTTTGTTATGGTTATATGTTGATTACACTGCTAAAAGAGCTACGAATAGACTCATTCTGTGAAAACCTAATAAGCTACAACATAGATCTGCCTTAAATTACCTACTCTCTCCCATGGTGCAGAAACCTAGTTCCAGCACCCTCCCTTACTACTTCGGGTGAGACCTTCGCTTGCGAAAGTAGGTCATTTCCGAAAGGGCCAGTAGTATAGGGGTTTGTCGGCAAACCTTAACCTCCGAACTTGGGTTAGGACCCCTCAAGACAACAAATTCTTCCGTTGTTGGGACCGGGAGCATTTTGAGAGAGATATTGGGTAATGAGATGAGGTTGTTGGAGACCTGAGAAGTTGGAAATTGAATATTGGTTCGAGAGAAATATTCAAGAATTTTCTGTAAAAGAGAATCGTTGTGCAAAGCTAACAGATGAGAAGTGGAAGAATAAGTACATCTTTGCCGAAGTCTATGAAATTTTCATTGTAACTTTTACGCACAAGCTTCAAGAGTGGTTAGCAAGGCTCATAGAATTTTATACGTGTTGGAAGGACGATCAGGTTATGTAGTGGACACCGAAATTGATTCAACAATTAGAGAAGACTGACAACACGATCACCCGTATGGTATATCATTAGGTGGACAATATACTATGGGGATTTGTAATGGAATTCACGGTCGATTAGTTTGTATCCTATTCTGAGGCGGAGCAGAGGTTCTTCAAAGGTTTCAGGGGTAAGTTCTTGTGAACATTACCATTGCTAATTAAAATATTACTGTGCAAAAAGGCATTCTGTGCAGCCACACTGAAGGAATGATCTCGGATTAGAGCGAAAGTACAACATGAAGTGGTAAGTACTACCGAATCAATTGAGAAAGGGATAGATCCATCTACAGTCCATTAAGAGAGTCGGTTGCACACGAAGGAAATAGTGCTCTAGCTACACCACCTTCAAGTTAGCATAATGGTAACAACTCACCCACACCTCCACCACCACTAGAAGAAGATATGTCCACACACATGAAGCTACCCACGTTCAAGGGTGTAGGATATGGATATGTGGATCGATTTTGGTTTGTAGCAGAATCATTATGAAATACCGATTCTGTAAAGAGAGCGCAACTATCGCTCGCCTTTGAAGGAAGGGCCTTGGACTAGTATATGGGGTACGTAGGCCAGCATGTGGATCTGTCTATTCAAGAGATTAAGAAAGCTTTAAAACAACAATTCCCAAAGCCTAAGTCCTACTCGTAGCTAGTGCATGATCTGAAAGAATTTAGACAGGGACCCACTGAGTCTATATGGGAAGTTGATCAGTGGTCAAAGAAGGTTATTATAGATGGAGAATTTCAGTAGGATGATAGGAAACACAAGGAATGGTTTATCGCTATGCTGCTACCTCACCTGCGTGGACCTATGGGTCAGTAGGCGATTGAGACGCAAGAGAAAGCCTTGGAAATTGCTATGAAACTAGAAGTTGCACCAAGAGACGATGCCAAATTTGGGGTGTATTAGATCTAGGGACAGTTGGAGGAAATGCACCTTGAAATACAAAATCTGCGAAAATAATGAGGGAAAGAAGCTAGTCCATATGTATGGTGCATATGATGCAGGGTGTCAGGCCATGCCAAGAATCAGTGACCTCTGCTGACGGACTACATGTACGCTGGGGGACCCAAACCATTGCACCCTAAGGAGGCTGCAGGGCCAAGTGGTCCAATGTTATGGTGCGCTAATTGTCGTGTTGCTGGGCTACACCATACCAACCATTGTCCGCGTCTTGGTGCTTATGTTCCAGAATTGAAGCAACAATGGTGTCGATTTTTCTCCTCTGTGGGAAATGACGAGCATAATTGTCAGACCTATGATTTGATAATAGACCGAGGGAACCTATACATGGTACACGCTGATCCATATTCACCACTCTCTCCCTCAGGCAGAGACACAGGTCAGGGAAGAGAGAAATTGAACTGTTACAAATTTAGAGAAATAGGGCACTTTTCAAGGGACTGTCCGAACCCTGTGTGACAATATTGTCGATATTCTTGACAATTGGATCATGTGATTGAAGATTTCCCAATCCTGATAGCGAAAATGCAGGAAAAATAATAGACGCCAACGTAGAATGTGCAGAGGGTTAAGGCAGGACTGCGGGATGAAGGACCTAGTATTAATTTCATAACACACAATGACATGGATACTGGGGCAGCCGAGGAGAAGGCTGCAGTTGAACCTACTTATCCGGAAGGCTGCTATCAAACAGGAAATCCTGGACCTATAGAAAGAGAAAGAAACCTTTGTTGCAGCCCTCAAGTACTTTTCCAAGGATAAGGCATCTACGTCTAAGGCTCCAACAAACCTAAGAGTGGATGGTGAAGTTAAAACATTCCTACAAGAATGTATGAAGCTGCTATGCAACTGGAAGGTGGTAGAAAATATCCAAACACCGATAGACAACTGCGTGGAAAGAACTGACCCTCCTATAGAGGTTAGAGATGTTCATAAGGTGTACAAGCACAAGAAGCACATTGGTAAAGAAATGTGGCTAACAGCACAGACTGGCGACTATGAAATGGATCAGGTCACCTTGGATCTGGGGTCATATGTGAATGTACTGCCCAAGAAAACTTGGCAGCAGATGGGAGAGCCTAAGCTGGAGTGGTGTACTATATAGCTGTGCATGGTTAACTGATAGAATATCATACCTTTGGGGAGGCTGTCAAAGATTATGGTAGACATCGCAGGAGTTAAGGTATGCGCCAAATTTGAGGTCATTCAGATTGTGGAAGATGCGGACCCTTATCCTGCACTCCTAGGACTGGATTTGTTGATAGACATGGGAGGAATTATCAACCTAAAGAAAAGGAGCATGGTTTTTGAGAATGAGGATATAGGGGTGATATTACCACTAGACGCTAAGTAAGGAGAGCGATATATAGAACCAGTGTGCGAAGAAGAGGATGTGGATCACATTTATAAATTAACCTCTCAGGATGAGGATTGGATCAATCCTACAACTGATGGTGTGCTTTTCTAGGAGAAGGATATTGAATGCCTCTATGAATCCGATGGGGAGATAGAAAAGTGGGAGAATTAGTGACATGATGTATCTGCGCTGCAATTTCTTAGAATCATGAAGATCTTCTAATGTATCTCCTCAGAGGTAAGAGAACTACCCTACTTTGATGGTTTTGGTAGTATTAGGGAGATTTTGCGAACATTTGAAGCTAAAGTCCCAAGGGAGAGAAGGATGTGGGAACTTAACCTAGCCATGCGCACAACCCCTGCGAGGTGGTGGGAAACTCATAAGGGGACGTTCCAGGATTGGGAGGAATGTCAGGAGATGATGGTCCTGTGGTTTGAACCCCTGGTTCACCTGCGCGTGAAGACTTTCCTTGGCCAAGGAGACCCGCACAAGCACTTTTCTGCATGGATGGAGGAGTGGTGTGAAAGAACTACGGATGAATGGGTCCACCTGTTCATTCATGCCTTGGGACCAATCCCATTGCATGGTATTTAGATACAGAACTACATCAGTGCCCCGCCACTAGGAAACCCTGAAGGACAAGTTTGTAGGGACGTTTGGGTTGATAGGTGGAACAGAGGCACTCAAAGAAGCCCTATAGGATATATATGCCTTAGTATTTGATGAATCACACCCTCGTGCAGCATATGGGGAACCAACGTGGGAGATGCAGATGCAAGATATTGTCAACTGCGACATTCTCTCAATGGAGGAATGTGATGAAGAAGCACGAAATATCTCTATCCTAGAGTCGGAGGGAGAGCGCACAGTTGTTGGACCCCCACTGAAGACCATCGATGTGACTAAGCCTCTTAAGCAGTAAGAAGTCAACATTAGAATGGAGGAGCAACCTAAGCTAGCTAAAATTGGGGACTAATGGGATGATGATACTATTAGAAGAGTCATGGAACTCATCATAGAATACCAAGACCTACTTCCTACGAAATTCTCGGAACTCAAAGGGATTACAGGGGACCTAGGGGTCATGTGCATCACTTTAAAACCAAAAGCGCGCCCTGTAAGCAACACCCTTATCGATTGAACCCCAAGTATAAGCATAAAGTCACGAAAGAACTTTACAAAATGATAGCTGCAGGTATCATCGAACCAATCCAGTCAGATTGGGTAAGTCCTATTGTGGTTCAGGAGAAAAATATTAAAGGAGAGATATGAATCTATGTTGACCTTCGCAAATTGAATGATGCCTGCGTACATGATCCCTTTCCTACGCCATTCTCAGATGAAATCCTTGATAGCGTGGGGGGGCAGGAAGCGTACTCGTTCATGGATGGGTTCTCAGGCTACCATCAGATCAGGATCACACATGAAAATTGTAGCAAAACTACGTTCACCACTGAATGGGGAGCTTTCCAGTATACTGTCATATCGTTTGGGCTAAGGAATTCCCCTGCCATCTTTTCACAGGTGGTGGTCACAGTATTCAAGGAGTTCATCCACAAGTTTTTGGAGGTATATTTTGATGAATGGACTGTATTCGGGTTGGTAAAAAATCATGTCTCAAACTTGCAGATGATGTTGGACACATGTAGAAAGCACCAGATTTCGCTGAATATTAAGAAGTGCATATTTTGCGTACCCTTCTGGATCTTACTAGGCCACATAGTATGTCGCCAAGGATTAATGGTTGACCCTGCCAAGGTAGTAGTTATCGTCCACCTAGCAGTCCTTATAACAGAGAAATAGCTATGCTCTATCCTTGGACATACATGCTACTACAAGAAGTTCATTCAAGGATACGCACTGAACACATCACCCATGGAAAATTTTCTAAAGAAGAACGTCTCGTTTTTTTTTGGGGCGAGGAGTGTCAGAAGAAATTTGAACTACTCAAGGAGAATATGGTCTCTACACCTATCCTCATATTTCCTGACAGGGAAAAGGTTTTCCATGTTCATGTAGATGCATCAGGGATCGCCTTGGGAGCTGTCCTTATGCAGCTTGGGGACGAAGACATCGATCATCCAGTTGCATTTGCTAGTAGAAAACTCTCTAGTGCGGAGCGCAACTACTCCACTACTGAGCACGAGGGGTTGGACATGGTATACACCCTGCGAAAATACCAGCATTATCTATTAGGAGGGCACTTCAATATTCTTACAGATCACTCAGCTTTGAAGTACCTAGTAAATAAGCCTATGTGGGGGGAAAATATTTGTCGATGGTTGCTGCTATTTAAGGAATGACTTTGAGATCATCTTGAAGCAAGGGAAAATAAATGCCGGGAGAGACCACTTATCCTGAATCGAAAATGGCGAAGGGTTGATCAACCTAGAAGGACTTCCCAATGCACAACTATTTTCTATTAAGGTAGCTCATGTGCACTTCACCAACATCATTCAGTTCTTAAATACAGGAATGGCACCTGCAGAATATTCGATACAACAGAAGAAAGAGTTGGTCACCCACGCAACAGATTTTACCATCATAGAGGGCCACTTGTATAATCTGCGAGCTGATGAGGTGTTGCGAAGATAAGTGTCAAAGCATGAAAGACATTCCATTCTAGCAGAATCCCATGGGGCATAGCAGGAGGTCACTACGCAGGGAAGGCGTCGGCGCAGAAGATCCTAAGAGTTGGGCTATGGTGGCCCACACTGTATAGAGACTCTCACGATTATTGCAAATCCTATGACACATGCCAAAGGAGAGGAATACTGTCACACAAAGACAAAATTCCCCTGCAACCGCAGATGGCCCTGCAAGAATTTGACAAATGGGCCATAGACTTCGTGGGGTCGATCAACCTGCCAGGCAAGAAGATAGGTCCATGCTGTTAAGGTCCCGTGATTTAGCAGATTGGTAGACCAAATGCACAGGGTAACACAAGACCAGTCTTTGGAGTCCTAGGACCTAGCCTTCCTAGACTGAGAGAGGGCTCTCTCTATTATATGCAAAGGATGTGTACTTGTTTACTTTCTAGGGTTTGATTTTAGGCTATTTGTTAAGTGTAGGGTTTTGTTGTTTATTCTGGTTGGGTAAGATGATCAAGTAGGATAGGTGGAGTGAGAGGTCATCAAATCATTGGGCTATGGAGTCTATGAAATTCATGCATATCTCAACAATGAGTCAGAGTGCATCACAGGGAAAATCTAGTATGGTCAATGGATCTTTAAGGTTATGTTTGAAGTGAAATGGACATTAAGTTAGTGAACAAGGTAGGGAAAAGGGCAGTGAATTATCCTTTGTAAAATACCCATGAACAAGAAGGTCTCAAATAATGATAAGAAAAAGATAATAATCATGAGATAGGGCAAGCCATTAACTCAATGAAAATACTTAAACAAGTAGATATTCAAGATGAACAATTCAGTGAAATAAAGAAAGCAAGAAAACTTATCTAACTTTAGTGATTTCACCTTCAAGGTTTGAAAACATATAAGATGACAAATAACTTTAATCAAAGAAGAGGGAACTCTTAAGCATCATTTGATCAAGCTATAAAGAACTTTGAGGCAAACTTCTCAAGCATAGACAAAGGGCATGATCAAAACATGGCCTCTTTGGCTAAACCTAGTAAGTAACACATCAAAGAGAGGTTCCAAAAACAAAGTTTAGATAGCATCAAGTAAGCATGGATAACCATAAAACATATTTGAAAAATACTTTAATCTTAAACCATTAATGAAACAAACAAGCTTAGGTGGGTCTAAGGAGTAACTAATAATTCCTTAAATTAACCCAACAGAGGAAAACATAAAGACAATAGTAAACAAGAAGGACTAAGGTGCCTCAAAAACATTTCTTAGCCTATACTTTTCTGATCTACTGCAAAATAGATGGATGGACACAATGATAAACAAGAAAACATGAAAAAATTAGAGACACATCACCATTAACCAAGCTCAGTGATCCTGCAAGAAAGCTTTCATCATCATCAATCAAAGAAAATCATTCACAAGCTCCACAACACCAAATTGCTCTTCAACCTCAAAAAACCATGTATTTCTTTCAAAACTCATCAAATCCCAACATTAAAAATGAATCATAAATGCTCCTTTTAAAAATAAAGGAGGAGAAAAACCTAATAGAGTCTCTAGAATTCTATTGGCTAATCTGAAATGTCACTATTGTCCTTGAGACCTTGCAAGGCCCAAGGCACAAAATATCTAAAACAAAATATATTTTCGGGAATTTTTAGCAAAGAAATTGAAATTTGAGCTCTGACATGCCTCCTAAGACTTTCCAAGCATACATTGTTAAATTTTCCTCTGCTAAGGGCATAGTACTATGTTTTAGGATGAATTTCCATGCCAAGGGCGTAGCACTGGGGTAGGAAAACAGGGTTAAATTGCAGCATTGTTTTGAAGGTCTTACCGATGTCGGAATAGGCTCCGTGAGGGCTCGTTGGAAAGCCCTTTGAGTCTACTTTCTAGGTCAACCATTGTTTCTCTGATTTTACCTCTGAAACCTATTAAAAATGAAAAAATTCCAAGGCTGATAAAGGCGTAGTACATGTCCTGAAAACTAGGCAAAAAAGTGAAAATTAGGGTGTTTTTTACCCTTTTGGAGGACCAAAAAAACCCCAATTGACCTTAAAATTTGTGAGAATGCTACAATCAAGCCGAGGATTCGAAAAAGGGAAGCCTTTACTCCTGGATATTCTCTGAGAAAAAGCGTAGCACCAAGGGTGCTACCCCCTTGGCCCTCAAAATTAGCAAAAAACAAAAACTTGTGAAAATTCTCCCAAATTTGGTGGATGTGTGCCTCATGGGTTTTGAGAGACCTGGAGAGAAACTTGTGCCAAGATTCTAGGTTTAGCTTGGCCTTTTTCATATTTTAGTGCTTGGATCTTAGTTTGAGCCTTTTTCAGTTTAGCCCTTGAAATTTGGTTTCTCTGGGCATAATGTTTAGTCATCCTTCTTTGAAGGTCAAGGTCTTGATTTTATTTCATCAATTTAGCCTCCAAGTGTGTGTTGGCTCTCTCCAACCAAGGCTCCCAATCATGTGCTATCTCCATGGCCAAAAGCTCATCTAAATGGAGTTGTTCTACTATGGCTGATTCTTGTTCCCTTTGCTTTGCCAATGCCTTCTTCAACCCCATGGTTCTATGTCTCCTCATAGATTGTCCTTCCTCATCCTCACTCTCTTCATAAGTTCCCATGGATTCTTCTAGTCTCACCTGTGCCTTTTGGGATTCTTTCTGGACCTTGAGGGCTATAGCTTCATAGATTGGAATTCATGCTCCTAGCTGCCTACTCTCCAAGTCAAGGGAATCATTCACACTCTTGGCCGTATCCAAATGTGCTTCGAGGTCTTTAATTTGTGATTTTTTTTCCTGGAGGAGAAATTTTGTGATCCTTGCTTGATTCTCCTCATCACTATCCACCTGAATGATTTCAAATTCCCTCTCAACCTCATGATTTTCTTCTTCTTCTTTTACCTTTTGTTTCCCTTTGTCTAGTGGTTGAGCTGAGGTGGTTGTCATGGTCCCTTGCCTTTTGGAGGCATGAAACCCAAGCCTTGACCCTCTTTGATATGTGATAGGGAGAAACTCAAATTTGTCTACTATAATTCTCTTACCATGATCTCTGCATTTATTTCTCTTGCATTGTGTTCTTGGCTGCCCTCTTGAGAGTCACTTGCATTTTCCTCCATGCTAGCATTACTTTCATGATCTTCACCACTGTCATCAACCTCCTGACTCTATTTTTGGCTCATAGTGTCACTTCTGTCATTAATCTCTTGACTATATTTTTTGTTTATAGTGTCACTACTGTCATTATTATTAGGGCTATTAGTCACCATGGTTTATTCATTATTTTCATGACTATCATTAGCTTCTGAATTTTCCTCAATGTCATCATCTTTATCATTGTCATCCTCTTCCTCATTGTTGGCCTCTTTGTCACTTTCCTTTTCATCACTACCCTATTCACTGCCTTCACTATGGTCTATCTCATTAGTATTAGTGTTGCCTTTGGTTTTTGCATTATCCTTACTATCTTCATCTTTGTCCTTGTCCTTTTCTTCATTTTTTTTTTCTGCCTTTTCATCATTTTCTGTCTCTGCCTCCTCACTTTCCTCTTCATTTTCATCAACATCCTCTTCCTCATTCTCTGTTTTTGCCTTTTCATCAATGCTCATTTCATTTCCACTGTCAATCTTCTCATCTTATTCATTTTCTGTTTCTTCTTCCTCATCATTTTCTTCCTCTTCTTCCTCATCATCATTTGTTTCTTCCTCTTCTTCATCATTCTCTTCTTGATTTGATGTCTGAGGAGAAGGTGAGGGAGGGAGGTTCTCTTGGGGAGAAGATTCAAGTGTGGATGAGAAATCATGGTCAGTGGGGGGTGATGGAGGAGTGGAGGGAGGTGGATGAGATGATGAGGGTAGATTAGGATGATGAGGAGGTTGTGGGTTTGTGAAAACTTCATGGGTAATGAACACTTCCCATGGGATACCTTGTTGCACTAATTGATGCAACATAATCATCTTGATAAGATAATGGTGAAAAAGACTTTTCATTTGTTGTGAAGGAGGTCTCTTTTTCACAATGTATGACATCTTGTAAATATTTCTGTAAAGATAATTTGGAAAATGTAGCAGCTTGGCCCTAGTGAAGTTCATAAGCAGTCTTATATGGTAGGAATAAAGTCTAGAAAACCTCCCCTCGCATGTCAAATACTTCATGATGACTTTCATTAAGGGGGCATGTCTCTCCAACAAATGGGAAAAGGGAAAAATAGTTTTTCAATCACGTTGGTATCTTGGTTTCAAGAAAGGTTGATAATGGATTAGGTCCAAATTCACTTGCTTGAACTGTTTTCCTCCCATACAAGGTATCCCAATGGCCATATCAGTTGTATTGGTGGATAGCTAAAAATTTACCCCAGCTAGATGAACTTGATGGTCATGGAGGTTGAGGATAAAAAGTTTGGTCAACTTAGGGTGACTTTGGACTCTTTGTACTCTTTCAAAGAAATCAAAACAACCCACCTTTTGTAAATATGCAACTGTTGTAAGGGATGCTATCAACTCCTTGGTGTTCAAAGGTTCAAACCTGTTTACTCTTCCACCCTTTCTTTGTTGTACAATAGGTCTTTGGCCTCCCTTGCCACTTTCACTACTGCCTTCTCTTGACATTTTGTCTTTTATTGTTGCCTAGAAATCAAAACGCTGAAACTACTTATGAAATGATATGAAGAGGGTGAGTAGGATGGTGAGGAGACAGTAATGTCAAGGCTTGGTAGTGTGGAGGCTAATTTTGTAGATGGAGATATTGTTTTTGCAGATGAATAGCTTTTTAGCCAAACAGTTTCAGTGTGCCTTCATTATGTACATGGATGGGTGCCCTTTAAACAAGAATGTTGTTAGCAGGGAGATTAGGTTTTCTCTTCCTTTAGGGTTTTTTCGTTACATTTCTCTATAATCTTACCTTTTAGAGAATATGAAAGGGTGGAAGGTATCTAAATACCTCTTATAACAATCTTCATGAGGCACCAAGCAGAGGATTTGAGGAGCTTTGAGTCATTTGGAGGCTTGCACAGGCTTGAAGGGCTCCCTGGCTAAACGAGTAGCACAAGAGTGTAGCAGTCGGGTCCCTGCACGGCTGTTGGATCGGCCTGAAAGACGTAGCACAGGGGCGTAGTAGTCAGTCCTGTCGAGCGGTCTTCGTGCAGTGTTGAATGGACAGGCGCGTAGCACTGACTTTAATGTTCCTAAATTAGCTTTGGCTAATTGGAACATTAATTTTGCCTTATTTATTTTGTATTTCATGATTAATGAATAAATTGTGAAGGAGGACATGTAAAACTCCTGAAAACTAAGAATAAATCAATGCCTATGTGAACAGAGACATATCTAGGCTATTTAAATTATATCTTGCAGGTGTGAAAGGGTCTAAATCACAAGAGGAGATCCTATTTGACCAAGTCAAATAGCGCAAGTCTAGATGTATTGAACCTCTTTGAGGGACAACGTAGTTCTAGAAGGAGGTTGTAATGTGAAAGGGGTTAAATGATTCAAGGTGGTTTAGGGTTTGGCAAGATTCCTATATTATAAAAGGAAGAGGAGGGAAATAAGGAAAAGGTTGTTGAAGACATTATTTCTGAAGGTCTGTCTGCTTAGACATCCCTTTTTGGGAATTCCTGTTCAGGAATCCCACCTCCTTCCTTGAGCAGCTCTTGGAGGAGAATTGTGCTAAACTTTTCCACTATCAGGCTTGGGCCAATTTTCACCTTACATTATAGTTCTTCTCATGATTTAGGGTTATCTATATTGTGAGTTGCAGCAAGTGGAGATCTAGATCTGCTCGGATCTAGATGATAGCAGTGGCTCTTTTCAGTAAGAGTGTCATTTAACCTCCTGAAAGTGTTCGTTTGCTGATTGTACTTCAGAGATACATCCTGGAATCAAGCCATATCATATTTAGAAGATAAATTGCTATTTTTTTCCCTAATACAGTGTTATTTGTGGATCTACAGCTGCAGGGTGTTCTGCTTGCATTTTGGAGGAGAGATCTTCGGTGATTGCATTCACCCTTCACTGTGGTGATCCATAGATTGGAAAACCAATATATTTTATGTTTCAGATCTGATATTATACATGTTCATGATTCAGTGATTTTCTGAATCATTCTGTAGATCTGAATTCTTAGATCTCAGATCTACTTCCGGTGCTTCATGATTTGAGCAAAACCCCAAGGGGAATGTGTAGATCAGCTCTTCTTGTACATGGATCTGTATTAGATCTATATTTTTATGTACTGATATGATCTAGATCTGAATAATTAATAAAATACTGCTTCATACCTGAAAATTTCGTTGTCACTGCTATGCATTCTTTTTACATGGTTGCAGCCCCTCTTTCATGAGGATTTCTTCTGTATTCTTTCATTATTCTCCTTTAAAGTGTATGAGTTATATTCCTGAGATTATTTTTGAATTTTCAGACTTTATTTCATTCATACCCTTTAGAAAACCACGCTCACATGCTTCAGTAAATTTCTTCATAAATCTAGTCTTGGGAAATCAGGGTTTTCTAGCCTAGTTAGGAAAGGAGGAATTGTTTAACTTAGAAAACATTCTTCTTTTTTTATGAAATTCGACATGGGAGTCCCTAATAACACTAGATATCATATCCAACCACTTTACCATCTTATTGTTACAAAAATATCCTAATACACACGTTTTAGGGCCAAAATCATCACTTTTCCCCACCTTTTGCCTTGTAAAACGTTGTATAGCTTTTCTGCTGTGTATTTTACTGAATTTTAAGTGTTTCTATATATGTATGAGGTATATATCTGAAGCTCCACATTGTTAATAACTCATATTATTCCCAATCTATAGCTATTCCTGAAAAAAGGGATATTACAGTGGTATCAGAGAATGATCTTTGGCTCAACCTATGGCTTCAAGCCAAAGTACTGAATCCCTGAAGGAGGATTATTTAAAGCTCTATATATAGAGTCTGCAGATGGCCAGGTAGCCTCTGGATCTCATCCTTTTTTCAAAGGTGACATATCTAGTAAATGCCCCTCCAGTCAATTTCTGGAATAGAATCTTGATATCCTTGAAAAGGGAACTTTGTAGTGATATCCCAGCAATGAGAAAGGTAAGAATGATGAATAATATGGGTTTATTCTCATCAGATTTTGGATCAAATAAGAACCTCTCCAAGGAGGTTGAACAAGAAGAAGAATGAAGAAGCAGTGAAACTCCTAAAGAGTTTCAAAAGCAGGAAGATCTTTCGATCAGATCTACAAGATCTATACATGAGGAACATTATGAATCCTCATCTCATGGATATGTGCACTCAACCATATCACCAAAGCTTTAGCATTCTGTCAGTGATTTCTTCATTAAGAGGAAGAAAGGAGGTCTACCCAAAAAGGAGACTCTTAATGAGTATTTGAAAGACTATGAAGATCAATCCAAGGAGTTCAAAGATAACTTGAAATTCCAAGGGTTCTGTAAGATCAAGGAGAAGAAAAGCACAAAGTAATATCAACATGGTAAGGATATATTCTATCTATCTATCTTTGATGGACCACCTAAATGTCCAGTGAGGGTTTGGGTGGAGGAGCTAGACAACTTTCTGCAACAACATCAAGTTTCAGATATTGAAGCCATCAAATCAGCAGTGCTGCACTTTGAAGGTAAAGCATATGCTTGGTGGTTGTTTGAGTATTTTTCCTTGAAGAATGCAAATACACCTACTTATGCAAGATTTATTGCAAGATTGATAGAAAGGTTTGATGAAGCTCCATGTGTAACATCTTTTGTTGACACTATCAAACCATATCACTCAAATATTTTACATGAGTTGGAAGGGTCTATGAGTCCAACTCCGTTTCTGAAGAGCATGGGAGAAGGTGTGATTTTTTTGATTCCTTGCCTAGGGTAAGATCTCCTTTGAATGAAGGGAACTCTTCTCAAGAAGGAAGCATGGAGATTCCTCCTTCACTAGATTACCAAGATCTAAGGTCTCTTATTGATGATGAGGAAATTTCAGTTATTGGAGAGGAGAAGGAGAAGGCAGGAGATAACGCAGTCACAAAAAAGGCACCTCAAGCACCTCATGAAGATGAATATGGAGCACTTACTCCAAGAAGAGAGACTCTTGCGCTCTTGCAAGGAGTTCCAAAAGATCTCACACATGGAGATCTTGATACAACACAAGAGCAACATGCATCATCATTGTCAAATGATGGAGTCTTGAAGAAAGGAGGAAGAGAGGAGGAAGAGCATATCAAGAAGAAAAACATATACCCTTCTCTGTTGGAAGACCACAGAAGGCAAGAGAATCCATACATCAATGGTAGGGGAAAATCTATCCCCCTACATCCACATTCTTCTCTATGCCTTGATGCCTCTTTCCAAGGAGGCATTCCACCAGGAAGACCTCCTGATTGGAGGAAAATTAAAGTGTTCTATCAACTATGGGCAGCATTTTCATACTTGGCTAATGGAGGAGCCTTGGGAGAAGCAAGCACAGTGCAAAGGATCTCTCGTGAATTCATAAAAGAGGTAAGAAATTTTCTGAATAGGACATTGTTATCCTCCATTCATATATTTGCGCTGAGAGATGAAAGATCAGAAATATATGATGATATGGATTTGAGGACACATGGAAAAACCATATCTTTGGGACAGCCCATGGTCTTCTCACTTACAAGAGATATTTCTGAACATGACAAGAGGATCTTAATACTCTTGCATGCATAGGCCTAATTGAGGAAGTATTGGAGGACAAGAACTTTCCAAGGGGAAGTTGATTTCCACATGCTTCAATCTTCTCTCGAGCAAGATCAGCTGCAAGGGAGGCAGCAAAAGAAAGTTTATGGGACTCCAACATGTGATCTTGGTATCAATTATGTCAAAGAGGAGAGTCATGACATGATAGGGGCAGCATTTTAGACATCTACAACGTTATCATTCTTGGGGATCCTAGATCCTTATTGGGATTCTCAACTATTGATGGAGTAAAACAAGGACCCTTTCACATGTGAGGTTCTTGATGGGAAGGTAATGGATGGGATGTATAAGGTAGTTGGAGGAGTCATCTATTTCCATGATCAGATTTATCTGGTTAAACGCTCCAAGCTCAAGGAGAAACTGCTAAATGAAACCTATAAGATCCTGCTTTCCAAACCCACTGGTTTCATTGAAGCATATCATACTATCTTGGATGGATTCATGTGGGAGAATTTCAAAGAGGAGGTGCACTCTCATATGAAGAAGTGCATGGAACATTTGTTAGATGATGAGGAACATAGCTCTTGGGAAGAATTATCATCTACACCTCCTTATTCATTGAGTGTGAGAGGGGGCTCATCCATGAGAAACCTTGCTGATTTTAAACAAGTGCATGACAAATATTATATTGCTGAATCTCATGATGTATACTTGTATTTTCCTAACACTCATTTGCAGGGCTTTTCTCAAAGAGGGAGCACTATTTATGATGGGCTTCATGGGCCACTTGAGGCCATGAACTTTATTGATGTTGATCATCCTTTGGAGGATCTTAGAGGGGAGATACACTTTCCATGGTGTGAATCCTTTACACCAATCACGAAGCACCTTCTCCAGGCATGCAAGAAGGATGGGGCAGCAAGCAAGTGTTGGAGGAAACACTTGTCATCTTCTATTCTATGGCAGTTGAGGGTAAAAATATGTTGGTTGCACATGATGAGGCATCTTCCTTCTCATTTATCATATATGGCAGCTAGCATGATCTTCATCATGATTCCACATGTTGAAGATGTTCTTATTCTTAGGAACATGGTTGGAGGAGAGACACATTTGTCGAATGTGTCCCTGGGGAAAGGAGTTTCCCACATTCTTTGCACTACATGTTCTAGGGGGAGCATGGGAGACCATATGGCCACTATAGCACATTATTTGTGTCTTTATGATGTGGACCATATGATTGTATGTAGCACTTGGAGCATGCCTCTCATGGGCATTTGGGAGGAGCTTGACTATGAGTTACCATGTTGGAAGGCAATTCATTTCATTTGGATGATAGCATGGAGGTGGAAGACCTTCATTGATGGCAAAATTCCCCATTATGACCATCACTTCTATCTTTATGAGGCCATGGATCAGCAAGAAGGTTTCCATATAGACCTTCCTTTATTTCACAATGAGAGCTATTTGGTTTATCTACCAAAGGCCACTTTGCACACTTGGGAAGAACCATTAGGAGATGGAATTATTGCAGAAAATTTGAAGCAATGGTGGAGACTGTTGAAGGAGGAGGCCACAAGAAGAAGGGGGGAGATTTTATAGAACCCTTGCAGTTTCTTGAGGACAAGAAACATTTGGAAGGGGGAGACTGTAATGTTCCTAAATTAGCTTCGGCTAATTGGAACATTAGTTTTGCCTTATTTATTTTGTATTTCATGATTAATGAATAAATTGTGAAGGAGGACATGTAAAACTCCTGAAAACTAGGAATAAATAATTGCCTATGTGAACAGAGACATATCTGGGCTATTTAAATTATATCTTTCAGGTGTGAAAGGGTCTAAATCACAAGAGGGGATCCTATTAGAGTAAATCAAACATCGTAGTCTAGATGCATTGAACCTCTTTGAGGGACAGCGCAGTTCTAGAAGGAGGTTGTAATGTGAAAGGGGTTAAATAATTCAAGGTGGTTTAGGGTTTGGAAATATTCCTGTATTATAAAAGGAAGAGGAGGGCAAAAAGGAGAAGGTTGTTGAAGACATTATTTTTGAAGGTCTGTCTGCTTAGACATCCCTTGTTGGGCATTTCTGTTCAGGAATCCCACCTCCTTTCTTGAGTAGCTCTTGGAGAAGAATTGTGCTAAACTTCTCCACTATCAGGCTTGGGTAAAGTTTCACCTTACATTACAGTGCTTCTCATGATTAAGGGTGAGCTATCTTGTGAGTTGCAGCAAGTGGAGATCTAGATCTGCTCAGATCTAGATGATAGCAGTGGCTCTTTTCAGTGAGAGTGTCATTTAACCTCTTGAAAGTGTTCATTTGCTAATTTTACTTCAGATCTACATCTTGGCATCAGGCCATATCATCTTTAGAATATAAAACAATGTTTCTTTCCCTAAGACAATATTATTTGCAGATCTACAACTGTAGGGTGTTCTGCTTGCATTTTGGGGGAGAGATCGCCGGTGATTAGATTCATCCTTCACTATGGTGATCCATAGATTGGCCAACCAATATATGTTCTATTTCAGACCTGGTATTCTACATGTTCATGATTCAGTGATTTTCTGAATCATTCTGCAGATCTGAATTCTTAGATCTCAGATATACTTCCGGTGCTTCATGATTTGAGCAAAACCCCAAGGGGAATGTATAGATAAACTCTTCTTGTACATGGATCTGTATTAGATATATACTTTTATGTACTGATATGATATAGATATGAAGAATTATTAACATTCTGCTTCAGACCTGAAAATTACGCTGTCACTGTTATGCAGTCTTTTTACATGGTTGCAGCCCCTCTTTCTTGAGGATTTCTTCTGTATTATTTCATTCTTCTCCTAAAAAGTGTATGAGTTATATTCCTGAGATTATTTTTAAATTTTAAGACCTTATTTCAGTCATACACTTCAGAAAACCATGCTCATATGCTTCAGTAAATTTCTGCATAAATCTAGTCTTGGGAAATCAGGGTTTTCTAGCCTAGTTAGGAAAGGAGGAACTGTTTAACTTAGTAAAACTTATTTTTTTTTTCTGAAATTATACATGAGATTCCATCATAACCCTATATATCATATCCAACTACTTTCCCATCTTATTTTTACGCAAATCGCCTAATACACACGTTTTAGGGCCAAAATCATCACTTTTCCCCACCTTTTTCCTTGTAAAACGCTGTATAACTTTTCTGCTGTGTATTTTACTGAAGTTTAAGTGTTTCCAGATCTGTATGAGGTATATATATGAAGCTCAACATTGTTAATAACTCATATTATTCCCAATCTGTAGCTGTTCCTGAAAAAGGGATATTACACCGACAGATCTGCAAAATCTATCGGGCCCCTCTGAATGTCCCTGTACGTAGTAGTTTGGGAATATTGGGCCTTTTCATGTGATATTGGGTCCCTTCTAACATCCCTGCGTGTAGCAGTTTTGGCCAGTCGAGCCCCTGCACACACTGTAAATGGGTAGCACAATCGCGCAACACCGAGTGGAGCAATTGGTCGGTTCTACACGCTGCAAAAACACAATTTACTTTCATAGGAATGCAGCACTAGGTTATTTTTTCTGAATAATGCACACACTGGCGAGTAGCAAGTTTTTCCAAGAGTGTAGCATTGGGTTTTTCCTGCCCGAAGTTTGCCGTAAATCCCTAAATCTCCCTTTGAAAACCTTTCACTCTCTTGTGAAAATGAAAAATGAGCTTGAGTGACAAATGAGATGCATTTATACCCTTAGAACATTAAATTAAAACTAGAAACCCAATTTTCTAATGTTTTGAGTTTTATCTTGTCACTTTATCACTAATATCCCCTTTTCTTTTGCAGGAGGTGGCTTTAAAATAGAAAAATGATCTCTTCTCATCTCAACCTTTCCTCTTTGCTGATCTTAGGTAACTGATATGTAGGATTTTATTTCCTTTGACCTGTTGATGCTTTAACACTATGTTCTTACCCATTATATCATATCAAAACCTTTAAACTTTCCCTCTGTGTCATTTGAAAACTAAGACATATCTTTAAACTTATTTAGTAAGGGTGAGTTCTTTAAAACAATTTGTGACAGACTTGCCTTTACCCTATCAGTGTCAGAATGTTTCTTGGTTTCATTATGAAGTTTTGAACTCATGTCTTTACCGCCTTTGACATCTCTGAGTGTGGGTGATCTTAAAAACATAGTTTCTTCCCCTTTCACTAATTTTCCAGAGGTATAATAGATTTGTCTTGCATAGTCACCATAGCCTTTACAATCATGCTTTGTCATTATCTCCCTTTGGCCATATCTTCTCCTTTTGAGATAGTGAAATATTGTCAACTTGGCAGACCCTGGAGGTCACCTTAAGAGGCTATTTAAATTATCTCCCTGCTGCCATCATGGAGCTTTCATTTCTAGTTTTAATAAATCTTCAATTCATGCTCAATGGTGCTGATGTACCTTCATCCTTGTGGTTTCTGCATTGGCTTTTTGGTTGACAATACTATTTAGCCAATTAGTCCTAAAAACCCTGATTCTATTTGAACTTGGGCATGCCTTTTCTTCTTTGCTGTGAATTTACCTTAGTGAGGAATTGGCCTCTCACCTTACCACTTTTCTGTTGATAGCCATCTCAATCATTCCTGCATAAATGTCTTAAGATGGGAAACTGTCCTTCTGCAGAATTTGTGCTTTGACCAAGGAGGTCTTACTTGAAGGATTTATTATTATTATTATTATTATCAAACTTGGACAAATAGTTTCTTACCTCCCTTTCCATTTCATTCACCTTATTGGCACATGAAAAAACACTGATTAAGAACATCCAAAATAACCCTACATATTATGAAACCCTAGTGACCTAGTGGGAAACTCCTTGGACTTGAATTTTGGCTGAAATATTGGCTTGGGGTCTATAGGTCTAAAACAAAGCTTTTGACAAAATTATGCATTGCAGACCCAAAACTACTAATTTTTATTTATCTAAAGAGCCTATAAAGGTAGCTTGAAATCGCCAATGCTTGAGGCACTTGGTGAATAGGGGAAAAGGTTAGGCTGCTTGGCAATCCAAGGTGGAAGTAGAAATGTTAGGCAAGTCAAAATAGAGTGGTAAGGTCAGAGGTGGAAAAATATAGTGAAAATGAGTGGCATGAGCCCATGATGGGTCTTCTGGGAGTGATAGCCTAGCCATGATATGATAAGATAGTAAAATAGTGAAAAAATGATCCTAAGGATAATGAAGGCAGTAAGATTTCTAGAACTCACGATATTCATGAATTTTGTTTCTAGAAATATAGGATACATAATTAGTCATCTATAAAAAGGAAAAAATTACTAATGACTAACACACGCTGCATCATCACTGTGACTAATTACGTAACCAGATGGGCTAAAGTGCAAGCTGTGAAGGATTGCACTATAGATACCATTGTGCACTTCATTTTTGAACATATTCTAACTATGTTTTGGTTGTCCAAAGATCTTGATGAGCAATAGGGGTACGCATTTTCTTAATGAAATAATACACACCTTGACTGAAGAATTTCAGATCCACCACGCAAAAAGCACCCCATATCATCCACATTCAAATGGAGCTATGGAAGATTTTAATAAAATCTTAGAACATGCACTGACCAAGGTCTATAATGTTGATCACAGTGACTGGGATGTGCACATTCTGTCCGTCTTGTGGGCCTATCGAACCAGCTGCAAGAAACTGACTGGGAAAACACTGTTTCGGATGGTTTATGGAAAGGAGGACATTATGCCCATGGAGTATATTGTTCTAGCCTACACACCGTAGCCTTTATGAACATGGAAGAGCCTGATATCATGGAGGAATGGTTAGCGCAGCTCATGGCCTTGGAGGAAGATCGTTTCATTGCTAACTTCCATCAGTAAGTTCAGAATTCTCGAGAAAAAGCATGGCATGATCGACATATTCAGAAAAAGGTCTTTGTGGAGGGAGAAGTGGTCATGCTATACGATAGACAGCTTTCGAAGCACCCGGGGAAGTTTTGTCAGCACTGGCTAGGTCCATATATGGTAAAGGAAATTACTGATGGAGGAGATGTCCAATTAGCCACATTGTGTGGTAATATGGTACTAGGATATGTCAATGGTAGCCAAATCAAACCATACCGGATCAAATGACTACATGGCCAGAGTAGCTATATGGGGTGGAATATGTGCAGGCAGGGGGACAAACGCAGGCAGGACCATGGTACACGTAGGGATCGTTTGCATGTTTGGAGGCCTAGAGGGGTGCGCTGGGAGCATAGGGGTGTGATGGGAGTGCAAGAGGTGTGCTAGAAGTGCAGAGGTAATATACACCTGTGAAAACTAGCGGTTGGAATAGTAAAACTGGGTAAAAAACAAATTTTATCGCTGAAAGGAGAACGCGGCCGGTAATTAATGAGGCGATTTCCGAATATCTTTTACCGTTTACTTGATGTTAAGTTTTAGATAAACCTCACTCAAACATTGGTCACTACCCAAGGCTATAAAATAAGGAGGGGAGCTTAGAAGAGGGTTCTATGCATTCTGAACAACTTATGCCTTGCAAATTCTAGTAACTATTTTACGTTGTTCATGTCTAGGCGTGATACCCCCTCTAATAGTAGCAACCCTAAGTTCATCTTCGACGCAAGAATGAATACATCAAATCCCATTGAATCTTTGCAGATTTTGGCCTCAACGGAGAAATAATCCGATGATATACTGGAATTCACCTGCGAGGTTGAGGAGATTGTGTCCACACCGAGCAAGGGAAAGCAGGTGGAGAAAAATAAGGGGACGAGAAAAGGCCAGGAGCAAGGGCCCAGGAGAACTATGAAATGGGCTAGGGTGAAGCCATTTACCTTCCCTTGAAATGTGAAATCCCCACAAATGGTGCCCCGGGCACGTTCGCCTAACCCTTCAAAGAGACCTTTGTCTGCTTAGGAAGAGGCCCAGATCACTGAACCAATAAGCTGGCTACCACCCTATGTTCGACCTTGTAGGACCTTGGTGCTCATGCCCAAGAATCTCGATGGGATGTGTGCCTATTTGCAGATGCCTCTAATGTCGAGTGAGGTCCCCATCATTGGAGAGTCCTTTGCCAAGTTCCACACAGTCAAATACAATGATCATGACCTGGCCAACCTGGAGGCCTTTCCAGAATTAGAATTGGAATTATATCTGGAAAGGGTATTGGAGGATGGCATACTGAAGGTAGTCCCTATGCTGTGGGCAAGAGGATTGGTTGGGTCTAGATTATTAAACCTTCTGCAGATGGCTCACTTCGTCCACTACAATATCACTGACAGAATTATGAAACAACTGATAGCTTTGGTCCATAACGACTAATTGTGGATCCAGGACCACATTCCCATAGATGCAGCACTCGTTCACCATATTACTGGTCTTCCCATGAAGGGGTTGAATCCCATGGAGTGTTTCGATAAGAAATATGAGCAATAGATCATTGATAAGGTGCACGATGACTACCATGTTGAACGAAAAACTAGGGGGTTCATGATTAGCACTATTAGCGACCCCGGTGCATGCATGGGCACCTTGTTGTTAGAAGGAAAAATGATGCACAAATTCCAGGTTTCCATGGTCCCTGCATATGTAATTCAGTTGGATGGCCGCTGCGAGAAAGGGGTCTACTTCAACTTGTCCCAATTTCTGTGTAATGACAGACAATGTGTAGATCCAGGGTTGACGTATCGCTGACCTATATGGTTGCTGACGAGGAGATTGACCGTCTTATTGCTAGTTGGACTCCATACTAGAAAATAGGCTTCAAATCAGGTATGCAGGACACTGCAGGTATGACCACCAAGAAGGTCACCCCACTGGATACCACCAAAGAGACAGAACGACAGGGCAAGAATGTTGAGAAGGGTGCAGAGCTGGAATCACTAAAGGATCACAGCAAGATGTGGATGTGAAGGGTCTGGATGTGGAGGGTTCTAACTCCCCTCGTGGTATAAAATGGACTGGTGACCCTATTAAAGGCCAACGAATGAAATGACGAGCTACAAGGTTGGGTCAGGAGACTGAAGTTACTCTAACAGAGGAGGACCTGGGGCAAATCGGAGATGTAGTCACCCTTGCCTTAGAGGATAAATGGCTGGCTTTGGAAGGGCAACAGAAGGCCATGGTCGTTACACTCCAGTTTGAGCTCCAAGCTCTGCAGCTCAAAACTGACACCCTGCGGACAAGTATGATTCAGACAAGGCTACCCCCAACGATAAGCAACGAATTTATCATCACAATGGAAAACTACCTCTGCCCCCTGCCAGGCGCAACATTCATCTTGAGCCCACCTACCTTAGAAGCGCAAGTCCAGGCTTGCGCAAATAAACAATTGGATTTAGCCCGACTGCTGCATGAACCATTGCAGGTCCTCCATGCATCCCTTTTCGAGGAAATTAAACACAGAGACCACCGGGTGCACCAGCAGCTCAGTACAGCTGAGTAGACAATTGTGGAGAAAACCACCGAGGTGTCCCAGGTGCAAGCTGACTATACCCTCTCCGCCACACAACATATCGAGTTGGAAATCCTAATTTGTAGGCTATGCATAGATGTAACTGAGTATATCCCAGCTTCTGCTACCCCCCAGGACAATATTGAGGGGCTTGTTGCAGTGTTAAGGGCTTCAAGGACTAAAATTCAGACTATCAAAACAAATATGGAACAACATATTTCTGCTTTACAGGCCAAATTGCAACTAGAAACTCTACTTGAGGTAAGAGTCAAGAAATTTATGTTGCTCACAGTAGTCACCAATACTATTACCACTTAGATCTCTCAGGGCACAATTTTTTTGGAAACAACTATGCTGTTGTGGTCCAAGGTGGAACGCAACCCTCTCCTCCGTGATTTTACTCAAGATTTGTGCCAGAAGGAGGAATATTTTGAAAAAATCGAAGCTACTATGTCCACTTTGATTCCAGCTCAGCGCCTGGCACGACTGCATACCATCCACACACTTAGAGATGACATTAAAGAGCTCTGCCACAAAAATAATGTTCTCAGTGACCACCTTAAGCCTTGGGCCATTGGATCCCTCAAGCTCTCTCAGGAAGTAGATATCCCAGTTAAGCAACTGAACAAGACCTTGGAGAGCGTCACTACTGCTACACAAGGTCCAACTTTGCAGAATTTGGTGGATATTGCTCAAAATTTTGTTGCGCAGAGTGAAGGATTGCTGCCCTCATTGGTTGATGCGATCAAGAAGCTTCAGGCAACGTTGCAAACCCCATGGCCATAGTGACTCGAGATGAGTCACAAGATTGTGTTGGGGGCCCATTGGAATGGGGTTCCCTAACCCGCATTTTTGGTATAATTTTGTAATAGTTAGTCCTACATAGGGGTTTTGGGGTGGGTCAAAGCCCCAAATGTTTTTTAATGGGTTAAAGGGTAGCTCTAGGGTCCGCAAACTATAGTTTGCGAACCATAGGATAGCACAGGATAAGATATTATAAATAGATAGATAGTTGGGTCTAGTAAGTAAGAGAGACATAAGATTGATGCTACATATGAATTTTTAAGACCTGTTTGGGTTGTTTTGGGTAAGGACACCTGCTGGCTGTGTGCGCAGAGATCCTCAGTCCTATTGTGTGTGGACCCCGCTAAGCTATGTGCATGGGTTATAACTAGATATTTGATACTAATGAATTTAGAATATATTTGACGTATCTGTGTGTTATTTGGATTGATTTTATTTACTGCTAAAGTGCATCTATGATATTTATTTAAGCTGCGAATGTATTTATGATCTGGAATTAGCTGCAATTATAATGTTCTGTGTTGGTAATTGCTGATGCACACGTGGATGTGAATGTAATGATTAGATTTTTTGATGATAATATCTTTGTTATGGTTATGTGTTGATTACACTGCTAAAAGAGCGACGAATAGACTCATTCTGTGCAAACCTAATAAGCTGCAACATGGATCTACCTTAAATTACCTACTCTCTCCCAGGGTGCAGAAACCTGGTTCCAACACACTCCCTTACTTCTACGGGTGATACCTTGGCCTGCGAAAGTAGGTCATCGCCGAAAGGCCCAGTAGTATAGGGGTTTTTTGGAAAACCTTAACCTCCAAACCTGGGTCAGGATCCCTCAAGCCAATAGTGGGATATGGACATATTATAGTGATAGCCGGAAACTGTCCTTGCCCTATGTTGGTCTTCATTGGAGAAACACAGGAAGACCATACCGAGAAGAATTCCCTGAGTAGCTAAGGAGAATTAGTTGGTAGGTGAGATTTTTTCACATGTGGAGCTCTGAACAACTTGACAGGGGTCTCGATGTGTTGTACCCTTGATGGAATAAGGAACAACTACTGAGTAGATTTGAAAGCCTAACATGCCATGCTCTCGTGTTTTTGGATATATATGGGGAGAAAAAGGCTTCTTAATACCTTCATTTTCCCAGTACATATAAATGCCCATCTCATCTGAAGAAGTTGACATTCGAGGTTCAGTGGCTAGATGGAATTGGATTGTTGATAGAGGACTTTTTGGAGATCAAGAGCCGAAGGAATGGACAAGTATAGGGTACGATTGAGAGGAGTTGAGAGTGCATGCGATAGCTATATGGTTAGAGTATCTTGTTGAGGGTAGATTAGTTGTCCATGGACTGAAATCAAGCCTTAGTTTTTTATTCTTTTACTAGTGGATGTATGAGGGCGATTATCCCTAGTATAGGAGCCCTAACGAAGTTGGGTTATTGTAAAAAATTGTGTAAAATGTTTTCTATATTTTGTGCACTAGTAGATTTACTATTGTTTATATTCCACTGTGAAAAGTAGTCTCGTTGTGATATTTTTTTTGGTAGCATCAATGATATAATGTTCTATTCCATGCACCAAGATCGTGGAATAACAACATGGTACCATAGCATGCCTAAGCTACTTTGAGGTACAGTGAATCAGAGCGTGCATATTGAAACAACTCAAAGGGAGTTTTCAGTGTCTTGATCATGGAGAAGAGGGTTTAGTTAAGGACCTGGATATGTGGTCTTAACTTGCTTGGAAGCGAGATTGGTTGGGATTTTTGGTGGATTTGTGGTGAGCCTAGGAACAATTGATTGTTTTAGTACATGTTGTTGATCATGTGTTTCCTATGACATGTCATTGATGGTTGGTATAGCTCGAGGATTTATTTGGCATGGATGAGATCAACATGATTGAGATGGATTCATGTGATGGACTACAGATTAACAATATAGAATCTTCATCAAATCATGATGCTGCATATTTGAGATTGGAGGGATTTGCACAAGTTGTATTTGATCTAAGAGGATGAGTGCTTGTGGGACTAAAGAAATGAAGATCGTGTGGTCTTCGAGGGAGTATAGCCTCATAGGGATCAAGCCTATGGTGGTTTGGTATCTTCATGTTCGAATGTGATGAGGCAGAGGCACTAATGATATTAGAGGGTTAATTCTACAGAGTATGTTGTTGTAATGGATGTTCGAAGGGTTAGTGTTGCTGGATGATGATGGTTACCTCCTAGTCTTTGAAGTGCCTCCATCGCTAAGAGGGAGTGTTGAAATTTGTAGCTTCAGAGCTACTTCAAGCCTTGAGGATCGAAGGTTTTGAGGATGGCTCTACACAAGTGGCCTTTTGGCCTTGAAACCCAAGCTTAGGGTTTTGTACCCATCGATGTTTGGACCGAAACCATAGAGATAATTTAACATATGATGGATGGTGATGATAGAGGATGTTGAGACGAATCCAATGGAATGATATTTAATGAATTCTGAGGTCTAAAAGTGAAGATATTAATTTTTATATGTCATTGTGGGTAAGGAGGGACATGAAGGAAAGTCAACCTTGTGTTAGAGGTGCCCATTGGAGGGTTTTTCAATCCTCGCGTGAAACATATAAATACAAGTCCATGTGATACCTCATAAGTACATCCCATGAGCATCAATTCGTAGAGCCAACACTTATGAGGTAGTCGATCTAGAGGAGAAGGCTAGATGTGAAATATGAGGACTGTGTTTGTATTTTTGTGTGTCTCGTTCATAGTGAAGAAGCTACATGAGGCTGCCACATGCATTAAGGTTAGATTAGATGGTGTTTTGGGTTTTTTTTTTGTAGTATACTCTATCATAAAACAAGAAGCATTGATGAGGAGCACATACATCTAGGCCAAAATCCTTATTTGTCTTATTCGGGGGGTCGATAAGCTTCAACTATGGAAAAATATCTTTTTTGGGTGAATAGTTGGCTAGAAGGTTGGGTTTTGAGGCCTAAAAGAAGGCTATGAGGCAACAAGTTGTTGGAAGAACCTTATGGAGTGAGGTAATAGTCAAAAGGAGGTCTGGAGGGTATGAAAAGAGGGTTTTAGTAGCACGCTAACAACCCTAACGAGAGTTTAGACCTACAACAGTTTACATCAACCCTTGATGACATGCCATATGTAGGTTTGTTAGTGTTTTTGAGTTGACTTAATGTAGGTGGATGGGAGTCCAAGTGTTGGAAAATTTGTGAAGTCTGATTGCAGCCATGAGGAAGGGTTTCTGAAGATTTTGATGCCCTAACTACATGTAGATGCTACAACAAGGATTGTTCAATCGTGGTCTATTAGAGGGAAACATGACAGTGGACCAAGTGTGGAAAGAGGATTGAACTTTTTTGGTCTATTGGAGGGTAGCGTGGTAGTGCCCAAGTTGGAGCTTGGTGTGCACCATCTTCATTAGAGAACTTTTGAGTTCTAAAATGGGCCTCCTAAGAAAAATGTACAACCAAAATAGAATTTATAAGAACTAATAGGATTCAAGATGACGATGTCAACCATGGGATTTGCCATTTTTGGTGTAAAAAAGTAAAAAGATAAATAATAAAAATAATAATAAAACTACTTTTTCAACTTACCTATTTAAGGTTTTACTCAAATTCTAAGTCATAGTACTCGTTGGATGCAAATTTAATTCCTCATATAATGAGTACCCATGTTGCATACTTTCTATGGACTGCGCTACACGAAAAATGAAAAATACATGAAAACACATGATTGCAATAACATTTTTTCATGTATTTCTCATTTGTTTGTATAAAAATCCATAAAAATTATACAATATGGGTAATCATTGGATGAGGAATCAAATTATACATCTAATGAGTTGTCCCGCTCAAAATTTGAGTAAACCAATAGGGAGTTAAGTTGAAAATATGAGTTGAAAAATTAGTTTTTTCTTTTTTTCGCTCTAAAATTTGATGATGTAATATGATATTATTTTATAATTTCCTTATGAGGCCCATTTTAGACCTCAAAATTCCCCTAATGCATGGACCTAGGTGATTTCTAGAGTGGTGGAAGTTGAGCTCAATATTTCATCAGCTAGAGGAGCAGTTTGAGTAGTCCTAGAATTTTCATGTGGAGAAGGACATCTACAGTAGAACATGGACATTCCTCCTAGCCCATGTTCATTGTGGGAGATGGACATATTGTGATGATAGGTGGAATCCCTTCATGCCTTATGTTGGTCTTCATTGGAGCAAAGTAGGAAGACCAGAGTGGTTTGAAGTCCCTGAGTAGTTGAGGACCACTAGTGGGCATGTGAGAGTTGTTCACAAGTGGAGCTATGAACAACTCGACAAGAGTATCGATGTGTTGTTCCACTGATGGACTAAGGCACAACTAATGAGTAGATTGGATAGTCGAGGTTCATTGGAAAAATGGACTTGGATGGTTGATAGAGGAATTCTTGGAGATCGCGATCCCAAGGACCATGTAGGTACAGTATATTCCTAAGAGTAGATGAGAGAGCATACGAAAACCATATCGTTAGAGAAAATTATTAAGGGTATATTGGTTTTTTATGGATTGATATGAAGCGCCAATTTTGTATTCTTATACTAGTCGATGTATAAAGGCCACTATCCCTGGTATAGGAGGCCTAGACTATTGTATGATTGATGTTTACTAATATAACGAAGTTTGGTTCTTGTAAAAAATGTGTAAAAAATTGTCTATATTTTGTGCCTTATTAGATTCACTATTTTTTATATTCCTCTATGAAAATTATTTTCGTTGTGATCTTTGGTTTGGTAGCATCATTGACTTACGATTCTATCCAAAACACCAATATTATGGAAAAACAACAAGAGAGAGGAGAACGCATAGGTTATTTTGGTCTTAAGACAAACTTCGGATTGATTCAGTTTGAATGCATAAATTATGGTCTGATGGGATCTCATAATTAATTTCTATGAGACAACCACTTTATATGACACAACTACGAAATCTTACATAAGATTAAGGTTTTTCCTTATTAGGAAAAGGTGTATTTGGTAATGTAGGTCAATTTTCCTTTTTTATTGCAGTGTTCATTTTGAAAGCCATTTATTTCTTGTTATCAAGGTTCCATAATCCCATAAAATATCAAGTTGGAAAAGGGCTGCAAAGGTTTTATGAGTGATAGAGATGTAGAACTAACATTTAGGAAGCTACTAGTATTACTATCTTTCGTTCAATTGAGTAATAGATTTGATAGTCCCATCATGTAATATATACAAATTACAAGATATATGACATAATTCGACCTACATGGTGTTCTTTATCATCGAAAATATTCTTGCCATTTACCTTATTCCAAGGTGCCATATACGTGGTTCTCGTATGGGTTTTATATAGTTTTCAGTCCATAATTTATTAACCAGTTTATCATTGGATCTCCATTTAACTAGAGTCCATTGAATTTGGAGAAGTGATTTGGGGTTCACTCCGTGGAAACCAGAAGCTCTATGCATTTTTTTTAGCTTCCATTGCTTATATTGTTTGAGGGATCCCACCTTTAGTTGTACTAGACTATGGCTGCAAGGTTGGAACCTACAACAATTTGTTGGAAATGACTTCCGCCTTTATTAAGAATTCCTCATATATCAACCGTATTGTGTCAAGGAACTTCATTGTATATGTTTTGCACTAGACTTCACCAGACCTATACAAAAATTCTTGCATCATATATTTGTATTCATTTCGTTTTAAAATATCACATAATTTTTATTATAGGAATAATTTGGCATAATGATGTTTATTTAATCATCTA
This sequence comes from Pinus albicaulis, assembly GCA_034641835.2. Classification (NCBI taxonomy): domain Eukaryota; kingdom Viridiplantae; phylum Streptophyta; class Pinopsida; order Pinales; family Pinaceae; genus Pinus; species Pinus albicaulis. The sequence continues at coordinate 179,105,818 of CM076572.1, read as the reverse complement.
TGGATCCTCGGTTTCGTCATTAATGAGAATATCATCCCTTTTAGCTTGAGACAAATGAGCCCACCAATAGGAAGCGTCCCTTGTAGATATTCCAAATTATCCTTGTAGCTAACTTACTATAACAAAACTAGAAATTGGATAGGGCTCTTTGTGTTCTATCCCATCATTTCCAAGGATGCAACACATTCATCAGTTCTTTGGGTGATTTATAGTTGAAATAAAATATAGGGCATACATCACTAAAAGAAGAAATCGTATGATTTCAATCACTTTCCACACGCTCTTCAGGGTGTCTTTTTTGTTTGTTTGAAGATGATGCAGATAATGTGTCTGTGAATTTAAAACCCATATATTTAGACACAAGTCCTCAGTGGCTATATTATTAACTATCATTCTTAAAAATATTTAGATTATGGTCTTAACTCTTAATTTATGACTGATTCTTCTTAAAAATATGTACTATCTTATGATCTTTAGCTATCTTAGCTTGTTTCCACACAACCTCAAAATAATCAATCTCATCATCTATACTTACAAACTTAAAATTAATTCAATTAGAATTGCATTTTTTTTTGTCTAGATCTAGGTAGGACCAGGTTCCTCATCTTTATACTCAAATGGAGGACAAGTGGAAGCTATCACATGATCATTGATCTCGTTGACCACGTCTTGGGTTTGACATATTATTGATAAACAAGAATTTTGTTGAGTGGTGTACATGCATGCAGTAAATCCTCATTGGATTCTTCTATGCCCTTATATTTATTATTCATTGCATGATGCACATTTGAGAGGCATTCTTTCATGATCAAGATGTCATAGGAAACATCATCTACATTCTAGTGGAGGCAAGGAAATATATCTGATAGTTGACATGGATCAAATTCTATCATTCTATCAACAATGATGGTTCAATTTGATCGTTCTCATAGGAAAGAAACTACATTTATGTAATTATAATTTCATATGGCATGGTTAGTGGTGTATTATTTGGAGGATGTGATTTGTCATTCAGTATTCTCGGGAAATTTTTTGACTCCTCTCTAGTAAAAAATGATGGTATTATTATTTTAATAGGATTAACTTCCATGAAATTTGGATTGCATTACAAAAATAAACCTTTTATCTCCTAACAACCTACCCCTTGAACACTTATTAATCAAAGGACATCTTGAATATCCCATAGAAGGTCAGAGGTTCATCATTCCTATAAAATCTTACAACTTCTATGAAATTGGTTGTCCCATTCTCTTTAACACAAAAATCTACAATGATTTCCTATTTTCTATCATTTCTCCATTCATCTATTTTGATGGCATCTATGATTAATTCCTTTGATGCAAGATTGTCAAGAAAGACAATTTTGAAAGTTTCTTTCTCTGGCTGAATTAAAATGTAACCATAAAATATTTCCCCAACCTTTTTATGGGAAATATGACCTAACAAATTCACAACATGTGTATGCCAAATTTTTGACCCTATATCGATCGAATTTTCCCTTAGTTGATCATTGTGACCATGTGATGTGTTGTTTGGATTGCCCTAAAAATAGTTTTCTCCTTAGAACAAAAAAATACTCTATTTGTTATATTTCTTTAATGATAACGTTTAATGTTTTAAGCACATTGATTTTGATGGAAGGAGTATTTAATATATGCTAAACTTTTATATCTTTGGGGTTTCATATACTGTTACCATCACCATATTCCTGCTCAATGCATATACATTATTATATGTTACAATGAGCACAAGCATGAGTATGGACATGTCTGTGATGATATTTGAACCTTGGTGGTGGATTTAAAATAATTCTACATTGTAGGACCTTTTCTCCATCACTTACCTAGTTTAATAATTTTTTTAATGGTTTGTGATCTCACAATGCAAAAAAATAACAAAATATCAGAGAATATCGTAGAATGCAATATTATATTCATGATATTGCACTGTGAAAAATTAATAGAATTGAAGGAGCATTCATATTTTGAAATTAATTCATTGAAATGAATTTCTTTGTGGTTATGGAATACTTATCCAAATGTACATTATCTATAAGTGACAAAAGTTGTGCCCCAACCATATTTACTATTTTATGGAGTAAAGACAAGAATGGAATACCCTGTTGTACTTCTTATAGTTTAAAATCTAAAATCACAACTTCTTTCCATCTTGCAAAGGAACCTCAAATAAGAAGTCAAGCTGGGTTAACTCATGTGTCTACATTAACAAGACAGATCAACTAAGCGTTTTCCTACATTAAAATAACATGATTTGTTGTCATGAGTCATTAACTTCTAAGTACTTTATATGTAAGGTTAGTATATCAACTATGCAAAAACTTGAGGAAAACTTCCTTATACACTATCCAAAGAAGTAAACACAAAACATGAATATGGGTAAATGAAATAATATATTTTTTCTTACTGGATGAAAAATTTGTTGGAGGAAGGAAAGCCAAAAACTCTATATGGAAATAAGTTCAACTATTCTACCATCTATTCATCTAATTCAAACCTTTAGGGATCCAAAAGAATGAATTTAATGATAAATTACCATCCACCTTTGGCATCCTTACTTCGTCAATAGTTGACTCTCCCTCCTCCATTTCCTCATATTCTTCATCTTTTCCTAATCAAACCACATCATCTTGTTCCTCAAATGCATCCTCACAAACATAGCCCTAGGAAGAAATCATCTTCCCTTCACACATTTTTTCTGATCTCATAAAATCACCATGGTCATAAAAATAGTTCATTCTACTCTCAAGCACAATATTCCTCACATCATCACAAGTAGGAACAACATACGGCCACCCATTGACTATGTTATTCACACGTCTATAAGAAGAAAATATTTCTTCACCAAGTTATGAAATATTGTTCTATAAAAAATTATTAAGGTTTTGTGTAATTCCTAAAAGATGAACCTTTCTTTTGGTAGTGTGCTCACTTCCATTTTATTTCCTTTCCTTTTATGGTAGCCCTGAAAGAGGACCCTTTCCTTTCTATCATGTGCACTTCTCTGATTTAAAGTGTTATACTGAATATTATGAGCATCATTTGTGAACACATGGTTATGGTATAGAGTTCCAATTGGTAAATATTAATTAAGTATAGATTTATTTTTGTCAACTACAAATTCAATATCATTAGTGAGCATTGATTGAATCTTATCTTGCTCCTCTTCACCAATAGGAAGGTTTGGTGGGTGCATGGTCATTACCATAGTGCTTAATTTATAATTTTTGTGTTTGATTTATTTTACTTTCATGCTATCGTTATATTCCTTGTATTTGGTCACCATCCTACATGTTGTAACCTTACTTCTCCAACATCTAGGCTGTGAATTGTTAGATGAAGGTATATTAGTTGTCAAACCAATGACTCTCTTGTTTCTACCTTTTTTATCAGTTTTTGTAACAATGTTTGTTATAGCAGAACCATTTGTAGTAACATCATGGTGGGCCTTGAATGCGAAAGCAACTGAATCCAATTTCACAATCCTACCACGAGATACAACAATTTCATACTCTACATGAGCAAATGCACACCAAAATTGGGCATTTTCCATTAACTACAACCCACATTGTCTTCAAGATAAGACATGCATTTTTTAGCAATCACATACAAGACAACATCGATTACATCCACAAGAAGAAAATTTTAAAAGTGAAAAAATGTTGACATTCACTCTATATAGGCTCTCACATGTGCTTCCCACAACCACTGATGCTTCTGAGAAAGCCCAACAAGAGGCCTAATAATTCCTCTTTGAAAAGGTCCACCTGAAGTGGAACATGTTTTAGGAGGATTAAGAAGTGTCATATAACCATATACAACTCCATAATGTGGATATGAATAAGGAGTTTGCTGATGTGACTGAGTTCACCTTGCCACAAGATACCATGGTCCTATACTGAAACATAAAAAATATAAATCCAAGCAAGAAAACACAATTGAAAAATTTCAAATGTTTTCCTTGTAAGGAAAATAGAAATTGATTGAATTTAACTTGAAGGAATGATGTTATTGAGATACATTTATTATTTTTAAACAAGAATATAATTGTTAAAAAGAATGAATATAGAAAGAATGAAATAATATTCTCCATGTTTAAACAACCAACTCTAAAGGTGTGATAATAATACACATTTGCATTGAGTGCATATAGATTCTATGAACTATTACCTAGATACCATACTAGACATGCATAGCCACCTTGGTATCCATATGGAGAATCATGTTCATTTGTAGCGTGAGCACTACTATATTTAGTAACATGCTAATTAGAATCATTGGATATAGGAGAAAAATGATAAAATAAACGTGGTGGTGGTACTACTGCTGCAAATTCTGGATGTGTCCAATATGGCACTAGTCACTATTGTAGTTGTGTCTGCCCTTGTTGAAATTCATCTTGATTTCCATGGTGTACTTGTTGTTGATGTTGAAGTGGATGCATATGTTGATATTGATGGTGGGAAAGGGATTGTTGAGGTTGTTGAACTTGAGTAGAGGTTCCGATTAGATTTTAGAATTATCTTGTATGAATCACAAGAAAATGTACTGATGATCATTTAGGAATGTTTAGAAAAGGGGAATATTTGCTAAATTATGATTCCATTAATGCTCTAACAATCAGTAATATTTTGAAAAAATAATGACAATGTTCGTTTATAGGAACATTGAGGACTTTTTTTTTTTTGGAAATTACCTCAAATTATGCTATAAAAGAGCATAGGTTTGTTTGATATTTTTCTTTCATAGATTTAATGATAAATTTTAAAATATTATTTTTGGATGCAAAACTGCCTATCTTTCCTCTACTCTAAGCCAATATCACTCTCTTCTTTATAGTTTACTGTATATATATTTAGATTTATTCCTCTAGTATTATTTCCTTATTTTTGCTTTTATTAAAATATAATTTTGTGTTATGTATTCCATTCTTCGTACATCCTCAAGACTTTTCTCATTATCACTGTGTGCACATAAATCTGATATTGATATATCTATTTTTCTAATATGATTTTTGTCTTCTCTTCTCAGATCCATTACTATATAAGAGGAAGGGAATTTAAAACACGCGCTAAAGCTAAGAAAATGGAGATTCTTCAATCTCCCTGGTTGGATGAACTATTGTCTTAAAAATAAACTCAAAAAATATTGTGTCTGATTTGTCCAAGGAGTATTCACAATATTTGATGGTAAAAACCATATTTTTCCTGTGTTATTCTAGATTTAGTTAAGATGCATATTGACTTAGCTTGTTCCATATGCCTGATATGTAAAATGATCTAAAAAATATTTTCCTACTTTAATTTTTTCTTTTTATTTTCAATACAAGATGATTGTTAAGATTATTGATATGGCAGGTGGGACGTTTTAATTTTATTCCTTTGTATTCCACCATGCATGATCCGAATGGAAAATGACATCCACCCATGGAATTTACCCATGGTATTGTAAATGACATTGACCCATGGTATTCATCAACACATGATATTTATCCACCCATGGAATTTACCGATGGTATGTAAGTGGCATCCACCCATGGTATTCATTGACCCATGGTATTGTAAGTGGCATCCACCCATGGTATGTACCCACCCTTGGAATTTACCGGTGGTATTGTAACAAAAGAAAAGCTATAAGTAACAAGTCACAATTTGTAAAAGGACAATTTTTCCATCACAATGTAGCTTCTACAGGTATTCCTTGTTTTAATAAAAAAAGTTTCTTTGTGGTTTGATTTGTAGTGTGTTCTCTCTTTCTTCTAGAATTCTAATTTTGCAGATCTTTTCAGATCCATTTCAATTTTTTATATCTTGGGGGCCTCCCCCCAAGATATAGATCAATGGTATCCAATTCAGGTTAGGCCTCCATGGGAATGAGGGTTTGAATCATATTTCAGTTTTAATGTTTTGCAACAATCTTCAGCAAAATCCATGATGTTTTTTGGGCGACAATTTTGGTGATCGGATATGAAAATTTTGGTGAAAATTTTACAAAAAAAAGGGATAGATATGGATTCCTTGCGAAAAAAGACAAAAATTAAAAAAAAATTGGCTGAATTGGAGTTTGGATTGTTAATCAAGGTTGTCATTGATGACAATAGCTGAGATAGAAAATATTCTTGTGATGTCAATGAAGTTCATGCAATCCCTAGGTGCTAATGATGCCATCAATGAAGAGGTCAACCAATGAAGATGTCAAGCCACTAATGAAGAAGTTTTTCCTGAACAAGTCCTTGAACTAACTATAATGTTGTCGAGTGTCAATCATGTGCCTTGATTGGTGATCTAGACCATAGGTGCCGATATACAAGCCTTTGAAGTGGAGAATTATAATTGATGAAGTCATACATGTGATGATGTCATACTCTTGAAGAATGACCACACTTTCACATAATTGGACTGCTTTGGAACTTTCGACAAATTAATGAAGGCTACGCTATGACATATCACTATACTAGTATATGATGACATTGTTGAAACATGATGCTACATGAATGCTGCACTCCTACAAAATCACTCTATGATCCTATGATGACATTGATAACAATGAAGAAACCAAAGAATGAATAAGCCACACAGTCCCAAACATTCCTCATGTTGTTCCAAACTTTTTATGCATAAAATTTAAGGAGAGTCACAAAGAGAAATATGTTTCACCATATTAGATGTAGAATTTCTTTGTGAGACCTTCACCATCCTTTAGAGAATAATTTTATCTTTCCAATGAGCCCTTATTTGTCTTGAAACTCCTAGTAGTTTGTGAGAAATTGAATTTTTAAGTTGAAAAATATATATATTTTTGCCTAGCTGACTTGAGCCGACTTGTGTATGCTCATACTCCTTCACCCAACCGACGTGTCTATTCATATAACTCCAAAAATAGTATATATAGACATATAAAACACTTCATTTGATCAAAAATTTTGGTGAAGATTATTTCAAGAATACAGTTAAGAAGACAGACACCAAGGAGGCCGAGGAGGACATATTGGTTGGGTTAATTATGCTATTAGGTTATAATTCAAGCGTGGTATAGCTTTGAGGAAGTGCGGATATTAGACAGCCCTATAGAATTTACCTGTGGGAAGTGCTCAAACCTGTGAGTAGTAAGGAATAGTACTTATAGTTTTGACCTTCAGCAAAATGCTTATTCCTTGGACATGAAATCTACCATGAACCTATAATTACAGTGCTATCTAGCTATATGTGCTAAGGCTCGGTACTGGACTTACACCTTGAACTTGTGACTGTATTAGACTTGGACCTGAGCAAGAAATAAACTCAGACGTGTTGTGAAGATACATTTGGACTGATCTCGTGTAGACTTCAGACCTGTTGCTGTTGCACCCAAATTGCACACCTCTGTATTCTTAGACCTATGTGAAGACTCCAAAAATATAAATTATGATCATCTATTCATCTCAAATCTATGGCATAATCCTATAAGTTAGTGTGAAAGTGGACATTCTGAGGTAGAATAAAGGGAATATTTTTCACTTATAGGAATTGTATTTCTATGTGGGATACAAGACCAAGAACACCACTAAAGCTTGTTGAATTGCATTACAGTGAATCCCTTGTGTAGGTTTTGTTCGTAAAATGGAAGCACTATATTAAAGGCTGAAAGCACAATATTGAATCTGTTTTTGAAGATCGAGAATTGAGAAGAAGCAGCCTCTGAAGAGTTTATGTACAACCTTCTTAATGCAGAGTTGAAGCCTTTTTAAAGGAGATCTAGGATCAGGTCTTGAAGTAAAATTAGAGCAGCCTTGTTAAAATGTTTATTGAGGCATCCGTGGTGTACAAATATATTAAAGAACCCTTGTAGCAGCAGCCTTTGATTAGCATGTTGAAGACATCATGAAGACATCATTATGAAGCAGTTGTTGAGCCCTTGTAGAGAAGTTGACTTGGAGGCATTTTTGGAGGACATGATGTATTGTTGAAAAGCCATCATGAGGTAACCTTGGAGAATTTGTTCAAGTATGATGAAGAGTAGCGATGACACCTTTTTATGAAGAAAAGGTTTTCAGTGATGACGTGATGTGTAGATTATAGTAAAGAGTAAGCTGAAGATTTTCAAGGCTCGTTGAAGAAGACATTGGGAGCCGTAAGTATAACCAGATATATATTGACGAAATGAAGCAGGAGGTTGGAGCCTCATAGAGACAAGGTTGGTGCCTTGGAAGATAGGGTTGGAGCCCTAGAGGATAGGAGTCCTCAAGGGACCAAGTTGGATCCTGTACCAGATATAGGGTTGGAGCCCTTGAGGTTGGTGCCTTAGAATTGAAAAGGTTGGAGCCTTAGAATGTTGGAAATGTTGGCACTGATGGCAAAGGTAGAGACAAGAGCAGCACCCAAACTACCCATAAGGCAAAGTAGAGGACAGGGAACAGAAGCAACAGAGAGGTAGTAGAGGCAGCAAAAAGAGAAGTAAGGAGCAGCATCAGTCAAGGAGCAGAGGATAGAAAAGAGACAGAGAGCTATTCAAGGTGCAGAGTAGTAAGGGAAAAATGAGGGCCATTGGATTTTGAAAGGGGCAGAGTTAAGAGAAGAAGATAATTGGGGGTATAAATGGCTCCTATGTGAAATTGACTGTGCATGGATGATTGTGAGTCTATCAGGGTTTATAAACAGAGTTGAATAAACCTCATGGCAAAGGAGAAGTACCTAAACCAACAATAAGGCAATGGAGGCAGAAAAGACAGAGACAGACAAAGGAGGCAGCAAAGAAGAAAAAAAAGGAAGCTAAGGCAGAGACAGAGGAAGCGAATATAGAGGCAGAAGCAGAGGCAGAGGCAGAGCCGTTATCACAGTAGTAGAGGCAGAGGCAGAGTGACAGAAACAGCAGAGGCAAAGACACATCCATTATTTTGAGAATCACTACCTCAGCTGGAGGATATATATATATATATATATATATATATATAAATTCCAAGAATCGCCTACCCCACTAGAAGATACACTAAAGATTGGAGCGGCAATGTAATGCCTGTATAATATAAATCTCATTCCGAGAATCGTATACTCCAGCGACAAAGTATATATTGCACTTTATATACAAAGGTCCAAAGTTTATATATATTAATTTATATGGAGTACTTTATGATCAAGAATCAAAGTAGCACGAGATCCAAAGAAGCAAAGTAATATAAGGTGGGACCCTTTCCAATCGCATCGACAAAATGCAGTTAACAGTCGTCAATCGCATCGGAAACAAACAGACTGTCCGAACATATTTTAAAAGACGTGTGCTTGCGATTGAAGCCCAGACCCGATGGGCCTATAAAATATTATTAACAAATTTTTGAGTTCCAGTTCCAATCGTATTGGCAAAATGCAGTGAACAATGGTCAATCACATCGGAAAGAAACAAATCGTCGGAACATATTTTAAAAGACTTGCAATTGTGATTGAAGACTAGACCGGATGGGCCTATAAACTATGATTAACAAATGTTTGAGTTTCAGTTCCAATCGCATCGGCAAAATGCAGTGAACAGTGGTCAATCGCATCGAAAAGAAACAGACCATCGGAACATATATTAAAAGACTTGCGATTGCGATTGAAGCCCAGACCCGATGGGCTTATAAACTATGATTAATAAGTATTTGAGTTCCAATCGCATTGGCAAAGAACAGTGAACAGTGATCAATCACATCGAAGTAAGGCAGCTTACGATTGCGATCAATCGCAATCGGAAATCACTGGAGGAATAGCATAGTGCATCGGAAAGCGTGGAAAGTGGGCCCGAAAGGGCATTAGTTATGTATTAAACATGATTCTTCAGTGTTAAAGTGGACATGGCAGTTTGTTTGTTAAAACATTGTATAATGATGCCAAGAATTGAAATTACATTATATATATATATATATATAAAGGCGCTGGTATATATATATATATAATACGTTGTTGCGATTGTATTAAAAGATGCCGCATGGTCTGTGAACCCACGGGCCTCGTCTTAAGGTGGAGGGTGATTTGTAATATAAAACGATTGCGATGCATGTATGTTCCATCTGCGGAACTCCCACATCAACAAGACACTTGCTGCGTGTAAAAGGTTGGAATTTTCCCAGAATTACAGTCAGCAGTTACACATATTTACAAAATGCACTGATATAAAAATCTCAGTTACACGTATGCAGCAGTTACACCATAGCAGAGGACAGAAAAGAAAATAGAGCTGAAAAGAGATAAAACACAGTCACAGAAAAGACACATACAGTCAAAGAAAAGACAAATGCGCAGCGAGCCAAAAGACTAAATGAGTTGAGCTGAAGTTTTCATTATATGTGAATGTAAATATTGTAATTGAATTTTTTATTGTTTGTGATGCATTGGCAAGTCTCTGGAAGAAAACAAAATCCCACTGTTAGATTAAAATAAGCACCTACAGTTACATTTTTCTGAGTGAGCTAGAAAAGAAATGAGAAGGCAGAAGGCAAATAGACATGGCTGTCCATTTCAAATTCCGAGTAGAATACAAACAACCATGAAGATATTTTGTATAAAACAGGGAAATATCCAAAGGGAGAAGATTGATGAAAACAAAGTGAGAGAAGAAGAGGGTGTGCAGCAGAATTGAAGAGAGTTGAAGAAAATAAGAAAGCTGCAAGAGGTTAGAGAGCTAGAGAGCGTAAGAAAATAGTATGCAGAGTACCGAAAATTGAGGCAGAAAATATAAGAAGAAGGAGGAGCAGAACGAGATGCAGTGAAAAGTTAGAGAATGCAGAAATGAAGCAGTGAGATAGTGAAGAAGGAGGAGCTGAGCAGAGATGATGCAGGGCTGATATGAGGACTGATGGACAGCAAAAGAGATGCTACAGAATAGAGCTAATATCCAAGGTAAATCAACAAGTTTTTTCTTTTGAAAGAGTAAGGAAGTTGGAGCTTCCCTATCAAGTTGTAGCTTGATAGATGTCAGTAGTAGCTGACTGAGGTTGGAACCTCCTGTAGGTTGGTGCCTGCAGAAAATAGATGGGATTTGGTGCTTCCACATCAAGTTGTAGCTTGATAAAAGTCAGTTGTAGCTGACTGAGGTTGGAGCCTCCTGTAGGTTGGTGCCTACAGAAAATCAGTGGTGAGAGGGAGTTGGAGCTTGCCTTTGCATCACAACAATAATAAGATGTGTTTTTCTCCCCTTATGGGTTTCCACTTATACTTGGTGTCTCTATGCATGATTTTTATGTGTTGATCTGGTTTATATCATCTGCTTAATACTTGTTGCTCTCATATTAAGTCTGCTGTTACATTATATTAATGCTTGCTGCTCACATTCTAAGATTACTCACATGTTAAGTTGAACATGAAATGAAGGTGTAAACAAGTGTTAATGAAAAAGTTTTAAAAATTCCATGAATGTGTTAAACTGATTCACCCCCCCCCTCTCAGTTTAACTAACGGTTCAACAATTGGTATCGGAGCTGGTTCATTTGGTGTAAGCTTAACAGCTTGAAGGAGATCTGGTTAAGTCATGGACTATCAAAATGTACCTGTGTTAAATACAACAAACATTCCTGAATGGAGAGATAAGGTTAAGACAGGATTATTGGCTTATGAACTTGAGGTATGGAAGCTTGTATGTGATGGTTACTGCACAGAATCCCCCACGGTGAAAGAACAATAGAGGAATTCCAAGGCAAAATGTGTGATATATAACAGTCTTCATAACAAGGACCTTGAGTTGATAATGGATTTAACCTCTGCAAAAGAAATCTGGGATAGATTGCACCTCATTCATGGAGTAAACACTAAGGACTGCACTGACAAGAAGGATAAGAGAATTAAGAAGAAGAAAAATTCATGTCAATAGGAAAATATTCAATCAAATGAAGTACCTGCTAGTGTGAATGGAGATAAGAACCATGAAGAAATTACAGTTGAAGAAAAAGCCAAGCTTGACACTGCTTTGACTGAAATAGAAAAAATGAAAAATGAAAACAAAGACCTTAAGACAGTGGTGCAAATATGTGATGAGAGAGAATATGAAGATAGGAAAGAAATTATTGGCCTGAAGACACAACTTGAAGAGGAAAATAAAGTAGAAGACACTCTGCTGCAACAAATGAGAGAGAAAAATCTGGAATGTGAAAAATTGGAAGAAGAAGTAGTGAGCCTAAGAAAGAATTTAGAAAAATCCCAAAGAGAACTATTAATGAATACACCTCTAATGAAGAGCTTTGGACAGTTGGACCAAATTCTCAATGCTCAAAGATCTCCTCTCATAAAGGCTGGGATAGGATATGAAGGAGAAACTAGTAAGCCCAAGGTAGAAGATAACAAGAAAATAATCTTTGTAAAAGTTGTAAAGGAAAATGTAGCAGTTCAGAAAATTCCTACAAAAATAGAATCTAGCAAGAACATGATTTGTGAAGAAACAAATAGAATCAAGCAGCAACATGGTAGGACAGAGAATGAAAGGATGAAACAGTTAGCTGGAAAGGGCCCTCACACTCCTGAATATGAATTGAATAAATCTGGAAGATGTCAAAGGAGGTTTGTTCCTCCTATGAAAAATATCACATGTTTCTCTTGCCACAAACTAGGACATGATGCAGCACATTGTAAGACAAAGCAAACCCAGTCCATCCAGCAAAAGATGCAGTAAACAAGAAGAAAACCTCAAGCAAGCAAAGGGAAAAGACAATCTTCCACCAGGTACACAAATCATTTCCATGGTTACTATTATGCATGCAATGAATTTGGACATAAATCTGTTGATTGTAAATTGTATTTAAGAAGGGGAACAAACTATTATACATCAGCTCAAATGTACTTTGATAAAATAAGATGTTATATATGCCTCAATCTTGGCCACAAAGCAAAGGACTGTAAACTGCCATATATATTAAAGAACTCTAGACATATGATGGAAACAAAGAAAATCAAACAAAACTATGAATTTATAAGAAGTACAGACATTATGAAGAACCCCAATAAAGTATGGAAGGAAAAGAGAAAGGGGGAGCCTATTATCTCAATAACATAACGAATCCTCCATAGTCTCAGGGGGAGATACTATAGGAAGCAAGGAAAAAATCCATCCAGTGACAAATATGAAGCAACATCCCAGGGGAAGAGCAGTTCAATATAGACCCCATGAAAGTAGTCTAAGAAGGGCACCTTAGAATGAGAACGGCTATAAGATCATGAAGGGAAAAGAAAATTCCTCTAACAAAGAACTATAGATGAAGAATATTATTTAGCTGACAGATTGATGATCATGATCATCTAAGTTAAGAAGACATCAACACATTAAGTGATGATCACAGTGTGCAACATTCTGCTAGTATGAACAATGATTCACCTTAAGAAAGATGAGTAAGAAAAGAGACTATCATCACTGTATCATTACTTCCTTCATCTATGAAAATGACCATTGGAGGAGTACAGTTAAGTGAGTGATCTGCCCATGAAGATTCCAAGCAAAGAAATTGAAAATGTATTCCCGAAGATCATTATGTCAGAACAGTCGAATTGGTATATAAAGCAATATATAAAGTAGCAATGATTCTAGAACTGTCATAGAAAAGAAAATTTTGTGACTTCCTTTGAATCAAATGACAGAAAAAGAAAAATATTAATGATGCCAAGATCAGATTCAGTATATTGGTGATTGTTGTTGAAAACACTGGAGAGCTCAATAATAGAATTTATGAAGGATGTCTTAATTACGGGTAAATATGCAAGATGAAGTAAAATCTTTGCATGGTTTATCAAAGTAATATCAATTGGTGTTTAGGTACAAGCAGCATGCTTATCAACAGATTACCAAGCATTATCATTGGAGTAGCAGTATGATACAGGTCCACAGAATCAAGAACTTGAATGTGCATTTAGAAGCGGAACTGTGACAGGGTAGAATCCCGAACATGCAATGGAAGGTTGATATATTATATATCATAGCAGAATTGAAGATAGAATGGCATTGTGTTTTTTCGAGGTCGGAAGACAGAAACCGGTGTAAATAATGTGTGTTAAAAGAATCAAACGAAATTGTGAACAAATCATTAAACTTTGTGATGGAACCGTAATAAAAGGAAAAACATTAAAGTGGAGCTTAATTATAATAATACATTACAGGAGAAGAGCGGAACCTTGAAGGCGGAACCTTACGAGTGGATTGGTTCAGTGCACAGTCGTAGGCGGAGTTAATTACAATATAATGTTGAAGCGTTGACGGAACCTTGAGCGAAGAGGAGAGGAACCTTGCGGATGAACAGTGAACGCGGGTTAAGGCTGGAAGTGGTTTGTATCACACCACCTTTGTAGCAAAAGTGATATTCAAGAGATTGAGAGTGATTCCATAGAACGAGCGACGCGTGTCCCAGAGGAAGTTGGCAAAACCACTCTCACTGTGCGCCATCACTCATTAACTCTCGACTGAGGACCCCGTGCGATATCGATACAAGCCGTCGATCTGGAAGGAAGCCATCGGACGGTGATCATATTGCAAAGATGCGCGAAGGTTAACTTAAGGTATGGGCGTGTGTATTTTGATTGATTTCGTCTGATCAAATGGGGTGGCGCGATGAGATAACAACCGTGGGATGGAGACGATCGTTAATGTTGGGACCCAGGCCATCGTGCAACTATTGAATATTAACCATCGTGCATCTTAGCCATGCGATATCTGTTGGATCATCAAAGCCAATGCGACGTGTTGTCCGCCGTTGGATGTGAAGACCTATCAGCATTAGGACCCGTGCATACGAATGAGTTGATCATTGTTAAGATTTGTGGATTTATTAACCATTGGGTTCATAGTTATAAGGTTCAAACATTTAGTTATGAGGTGTGAAAGAAGCCCCCGAAATTAATAATTGTCGAGTCTATTTAAATATTAAGGGAATAGGCCATGTAATTACAATTGTGAAGTCAGCACCCTATGAAAATATGGGGATTATGATTTGGTTGGATGCATAACAGTCTTGTTGTCGATACATGTATGATTAGCATTATAATGGATAGACTAGGGGTAGTATCTCTGATATAAAGAGAAAGCACAGTTTCAGGGGGAGAACAGAAACGAGAATATCATTCCAGGGGGAGATCAGCCAGCTAAGTAAGGATAAAACAGGTCCTCAGGATCAAAAGGATTATGGCAAAAGTACATCAAGATGATTATTGCAGAAGAAGACAGACTCTAACTACAACCCTCCTCAATAGATATGCATCGCAGATGAAGATTATAATATAGACTGAAGTATAGTTGAAGCAAGCTTGATATGTCACATGGGGCACTCACAATATTTAAGGTTTGATCCAATGATGCATTTATGATTAGATAAAGTTGGTACAATGTGTTCTATGAATTTTCATTATCCTCACTTTCAGCTTTATACAAGTGAAAGGAGTCAATGCCTTGGGATTGTATCAACTTGTAGTGTACATTCAAGATCAATAATCCTAAAAGTGTTCTCTCAACAAGTCTTGTACATTAGTCTGGAGAAGCATGTTACAAATTCAGCAGAAGAGGGCCTAAACATAAATCAGAGAGAGTAAATGCAGAAAGAAAACTAGGAAATGAGAAACCCTTTGCCATTGATGTCAAAGGGGGAGGAAAATCAAAAGGAGGCTTCTAAAAGGAAATTATTAATGTGTTTCCATCAATTCAAAAGGGGGAGACTGTTGGAAATGTTGGCATTGATGGCAAAGGTAAAGACAGGAGAAACACCTAAACTACCCATCAGGCAAAGTAGAAGACAGGGAACAGAGGCAACAGAGAGGTAGTAGAGGTAGCAAAAAGAGAAGTAAGGAGCAACATCAATCAAGGAGCAGAGGATAGCAAAGAGGCAGAGAGCTATTCAAGGTGCAGAGTAGTAAGGACAAAATGAGGGCCATTGTATTTTGAAAGGGGCAGAGTTAAGAGAAGAAGATAATTGGGGGTATAAATGGCTCCTATGTGCAATTGACTGTGCATGGATGATTGTGAGTCTATCAGGGTTTATAAACAGAGTTGAATAAACCCTACCTCTATCAGAAGATACACTAAAGATTGGAGCGGCAATGTAATGCATGTATAATATAAATCTCATTCCGGGAATCGTATACTCCAGCGGCAAAGTATATATTGTGCTTTATATAAAAATATATATTGCGCTTTATATACAAAGGTCCAAAGTTTATATATATTAAGTTATATGGAGTGCTTTATGATCAAGAATCAAAGTAGCGCGAGATCCAAAGAAACAAAGTAATACAGAAATTCTTCAATCGCAGAGATTGAAAAAATGCAGTGAACAGTGGTCAATCGCATCGGAAAGAAACAGACAGTCAGAACATATATTAAAAGACTTGCGATTGCGATTGTAGCCCGGACCCGATGGGCTTATAAACTATTATTAATAAGTATTTGAGTTCCAATCACATCGGCAAAGAGCAGTGAACAATGGTCAATCGCATCGGAAAGAAACAGACCGTCGGAACATATATTAAAAGACTTGTGATTGCGATTGTATCCCGGACCCGATAGGCTTATAAACTATGATTAATAAGTATTTGAGTTCCAATCGCATCAGCAAAGAGCAGTGAACAGTGGTCAATCGCAACAGAAATAAACGGACCGTCGGAACATATATTAAAAGACTTGCGATTGCGATTGAAGCCCGGACCCGATGGGCTTATAAACTTTGATTAATGAGGATTTGATTTCCAATCGCATCGGCAAAGAACAGTGAACAGTGATCAATCGCATCGGAGCAAAGGCAGCTTGCGATTGCAATCAATCGCAATTGGAAATCGCTGGAGGAATAGAATAGTGCATCGAAAAGCGTGGCAAGTGGGCCCGAAAGGGCATTAGTTATGTATTAAACATGATTCTTCAGTGTTAAAGTGGACATGGCAGTTTGTTTGTTAAAACATTGTATAACGATGCCAAGAATTGAAATTACGTTATATATATATAAAAAGGCGATGGTATATATATATAACGCGTTGTTGTGACTGTATTAAAAGATGATGCGTGGTCTGTGAACCCACGGGCCTCTGCTTAAGGTGGAGGGTGATTTGTAATATAAAATGATTGCGATGCATGTATGTTCTGTCTGTGGAACTCCCACATCAACAAGACACTTGCTGCGTGTAAAGGGTTGGAATTTGCCCAGAATTACAATCAGCAGTTACACATATTTACAAAATGCACTGATATAAAAAGCTCAGTTACACGTATGCAGCAATTACACCACAGCAGAGGACAGAAATGAAAACAGAGCTGAAAAGAGATAAAACACAATCACAGAAAAGACAGACACAGTCAAAGAAAAGACAAATGCGCAGTGAGCCAAAATACTAAATGAGTTGAGCTGAAGTTTTCATTATATGTGAATGTAAATATTGTAATTGAATTTTTTATTGTTTGTGATGCATTGGCAAGTCTCCGGAAGAAAACAAAATCCCACTGTTAGATTAAAATAAGCACCTACAGTTACATTTTTCTAAGTGAGCTGGAAAAGAAATGAGAAGGCAGAAGGCAAAGAGACATGGTTGTCCATTTCAAATTCCCAGTAGAATACAAACATCCATGAAGCTATTTGTATAAAATAGGGTAATATACAAAGGGAGAAGATTGATGAAAACAGAGTGAGAGAAGAAGAGGGTGTGCAGCAGAATTGAAGAGAGTTGAAGAAAATAAGAAAGCTGCAAGAGGTTAGAGAGCTAGAGAGCGTAAGAAAATAGAATGCAGAGTACAGAAGATTGAGGTAGGAAAGATAAGAAGAAGGAAGAGCAGAACGAGATGCAGTGAAAAGTTAGAGAATGCAGAAATGAAGCAGTGAGACAAGAAGAAGGAGGAGCTGAGCAGAGATGATGCAAGGCTGATATGAGGATTGATGGATAGCAGAAGAGATGCTACATAAAAAAGCTGATATCCAAGGTAAATCAGCAAATGTTTTCTTTTGAAAGAGTAAGGAAGTTAGAGCTTCCCTATCAAGTTGTAGCTTGATAGATGTCAGTTGTACCTGACTGAGGTTGGAGCCTCTTGTAGGTTGGTGCCTGTAGAAAATAGATGGGAGTTGGTGCTTCCACATGAAGTTGTAGCTTGATAAAATTTCAGTTGTAGCTGACTGAGGTAGGAGCCTCCTGTAGATTGGTGCCTACAGAAAATTGATGGGAGTTGGTGCTTCCACATCAAGTTGTGGCTTGCCGTGTCTGAGGTTGTGGGAGCCTCCCGAGGTTGGTGCCTCCATGTTAAAAAATTTAAAAATTAGGTGTAAGAGAAGTAGTTGGAGCTTGCCTTTGCATCACAACAATAATAAGATGTGGTTTTCTCCCTTTATGGGTTTCCACTTATACCTGGTGTCTCTGTGCATGATGTTTATGTGTTGATCTAGTTTATATCATCTGCTTAATACTTACTACTCTCATATTAAGTATACTGTTACATTATATTAATTCTTGCTGCTCACATTCTAAGATTACTCACATGTTAAGTTGAACATGAAATGAAGGTGTAAACAAGTGTTAATGAAAAAGTTTTAAAAATTCCAAGAATGTGTTAAACTGATTCACCCCCCCCCCCCTCTCTCAGTTTAACTAAGGGTTCAACATAGAAGTCCAAGTCGGGGCTTGTAAAATACAGGTTGGAGCCTGGGAGATTTCATATTGGTGTCTTCATCTAGCGTTGGAGCCCTACATATGTTGTATTTGATTTATTGTAAAGAAGAAAGTAATAAAAGCATTTATTCTTATTGATCATTTTGTGTTCTAAATATAGGTGATATAACTGATAAAATTAACAATTGAAAAGAAATATTGATTCACCCCCCTCTTAGTATTTCCAACAATTGGTTTCAGAGCCAGTACCTTCACTCAAAGCCTAACAGCTTGAAGGTCGATCATTAGAACACAAATGGAAAAGCCAAGGAAGAATGTTTCTAATCCTCCTAAAGCTATGTCTTCTTCAAACATTGAAATTGAAGTAAATAAATTTGTGAAGGCTCCATTGTTTAATGGAAATTTTGATATATGGGTGGCAAGAATGAGGAATTTCTTGAAGACTCAAGGAATTGAAGTTTGGAAATCACTAATTACTAATGATGAATGAAGAATCCAAGGAGTACAATATAAGAGCAATGGAGGAAACTTTGAATGGTTTACCAAATTTCGTGAAGGCCAATTTTGAAAAATTTTCGTCAGCAAAAGTCATATGGGACAAACTTCATGATCTTCACTCAAAAGGAGCATTGACAATGACCTCTAGTCAATAACATGATTGAAAACAAGAAAGAAGTCTAGAATCTATCAAGGAAGCTAAAGCTAAGAGAGATGACAACAAGGCTAAAGAAAACCTAGAAGATGAAGAGAACAAAGAAGACTTTGAAGAAGATCTCTTGAATAAACTTATGGCTTCCATGGAGGAGATTAACAGTTTGAAAAATGAAAATGAGGAACTTAAGAAGAAAGTGCAAGATGGTAACCAAGGAAAGACAAGGAAGGAAGTTGACTTTGTAAAGCTTCAAGTACAAGAAAGAGATGAGGAGCTCGCCAAACATAAAGAGGAATTTCATCAAAATAAAAGAAAGCATCATGAATAATTCATATCTATGAAAAATCAATTGGATAAGGCAAAGAAAAGGGAAGAAACTTTTTCAAGCCACCTTGAACAAAGACTTAAGAGCTTGAAAAATCTTGAAGTAGACATTGGTCAATACAAGGAAGAGGTCTCCTCTCTTAGATCTCAACTAGAAGAAGCAAGGAAAAAAACGCAAGGAGTTGAAAAGGTGATGGAAACTTTGGCATTCATAGAAGGGAAAGTTAATGAAGCAGAAAAGGCAAGAAACACCATGGTAGGCCAACTAGACAAAAAGGATGAAGAAATCTTGAAACTAAAATTAGACATCAATCTTCTCAAGGCTGAAACATGTGAAGCTATTAGAACAAAAGAAGAAATGGAGATCATTCTAGCAAAGGAGAATGAAGAAATCTTCAAAATTAAATCAAATATCATCTCCCTTAAAATCGAAGCACATAAAGTAACAAGGATTATGGAAGAAATGAAGAAGAAACTACTTATGAAAGATGAAGATTGTGAAAAGTTGAAAGGAGAACTTGTCTTTCTTGAAAAGGAAGTTGAATTGCTAAATAAAAACTTGAAAAGCTCTCAAACCCTAGATGACATCCTAAGTCAGCAAAGGTCTCCCCTTGATAAATCAGGTCTTGGCTATGCAGGTGAATCCTCAAGCAAGAAAGATAATGCTTCAAACAACAAATATGTGAGGAACCTAGAAAGAAATGTTGATGCTCCCAGTTCCAAAAAAGGCAAGGAGAAGAATCAAGACAACAATGAAAGAAATTCTATGCTAAGGAGACTTGCATATGGTGTCAAGAATACAAAAGGCAATGAATATCATCAAATAATCCCAAGGCAAAAAAACTTCAAGAGTACTTCAAGGAACTCTTCATCACCCAGGTACCAGAATATATTTCTTGGATATTGCTATTCTTGTACAAACTTTGGGCATGTGGAGAAAGATTGTAGGTCATATCACAAAGACAAATATAATGGTCCCCGTCAATCTCCTCGAAGCAATTTTGTAAGAATAAGTCATAATTTTTTATTCATGAACAAGATAGAGTGTTTCAATTGCTGTAACATTGGACATATTGCACGTGATTGTAACTTGACTTGGGCCCCTGCACAAGCTAGAACCATGCCAAAGAAGAAAGTTACACAAGTATGGAGAAGGAAACAAGTTGAATCCAGAAATATTTTGAACACTCCAACCAACAACACATGTTGACTTGATGAAGTCATCCTTGATATTCCAAGTGATTGACAATAAAACTTTTCCAAAAATGATACCATGCATACTATTAGGTGGAGCTGGTGACTCATGACTATTCTTGCAGAAGTCTTCCGTGAAAAGGTGTTATGGAATCCATGATGAGTCACACTTGGACAATCTTGACAAATCATCTCTCCAGAGTAACTCCATTGAAGAAAATAATGAAATTGTGAATATTTCTTCCACTTGATGATAAGGCAGCAATCCTTCTTGTCTAAAAAAAAAATCTAGAAGAGCTTATGCATGTAGGGGGGGTTGGTTCATCCATGGAGAAATGTCAACACATATGTCATGGAACACATTGCCAGAAATAAGAGCACCATGACAGGGGGAGAATTGTACCTATAAAGAACAATTATTGACAACAAAATATGATAAAGATAAGTAGCTTGATAGGGGGAGTAGTCGAGCACCCCTTTTTCCATTGATGTCAAAGGGGTAGAGAATGTTGAAGAGCAAGAATATTTCCATCAATGACAAAGGGGGATATTGTTAATCAAGGTTTTTATTGATGTAAATAGATGAGATAGAAAATATTCTTATGATTTCAATGAAAATCATGCAATCCCTAGGTGCTAAGGATGCCATCAATGAAGAGGTCAACCAATGAATATGCGAAGCCACTAATGAAGAAGTCTTGCCTGAACAAGTCCTTGAACTAACTATAATGTTGCCGAGTGTCAATCATGTGCCTTGATTGGTGATCTAGACCATAGGTGATGACATACAAGCCTTTGAAGTGGAGAACTATAATTGATGAAGTCATACATGTGATGATGTCATACTTTTGAAGAATGACCACACTTTCACATAATTGGAAGACTGCTTTCGAGCATTTTACAAATTAATGAAGGCTACACTATGACATATCACTGTACTAGTATATGATAACATTGTTGATACATGATGCTACATGAATGTTTCAATCCTACATAATGACTCTATGATCCTATGATGACATTGATAACAATGAAGAAACCAAAGAATGAAGAAGCCACACAGTCCCAAACATTCCTCATGTTGTTCCAAACTTTTTATGCATAAAATTTAAGGACTGTCACAAAGAAAAATATGTTTCACCATATTAGAGGCAAAATTTCTTTGTGAGACCTTCACCATCCTTTAGAGAATAATTTTAGCTTTCAAATGAGCCCTTATTTGTCCCAAAACTCCTAGTAGTTTGTGAAAATTGAATTTTTAAGTTGAAAAATATATATTTTTTCCTAGCTGACTTGAGCCGACTTGTGTATGCTCATACTCCTTCACCCAACCGAATTGTCTATTCATATAACTCCAAAAGCAGTATATATAGATGTCTAAAACACTTCATTTGATCAAGAATTTTAGTGAATATTATTTCAATAATACAGTCAAGAAGATAGACACCAAGGAGGCCGAGGAGGACATATTGGTTGGGTTAACTCTGCTATTAGGTTATCATTCAAGCGTGGTATAGCTTTGAGGAAGTGCGGATATCAGACAACCTTGTAGACTTTACCTGTGGGAAGTACTCAAACCTGTGAGAAGTAAGGAACAATACTTAGACTTCGGACCTTCGGCAAAAGGATTATTCCTTGGACATGAAATCTACCATGCACCGGTAATTACAGTGCTATCTGGCTATATGTGCTAAGGCTTGGTACTGGACTTACACCTTGAACCTATGACTGTATTAGACTTGGACCTGAGTAAGAAATAAACTCAGACATGTTGTGAAGAGACATTTGGACTGATCTCGTGTAGACTTCAGACCTGTTGCTGCTGCACCCAAATTGCAGACCTCTGTATTTTTAGACCTGTGTGAAGACTCCAAAAATATAAATTGTGATCATATATTCATCTCAAATCTATGGCATACTCCTGTAAGTTGTGTGAAAGTGGACATTCTGAGGCAAAATAAAGGGCATATTTGTCCCTTATAGGAACTGTATTTCTATGTGGGATACAAGACCAAGAACACCATTGAAGCTTGTTGAATTGTATTACAGTGAATCCCTTGTGTAGGTTTGGTTGGTAAAATGGAAGCACTATATTAAAGGTTGAAAGCTCAATATGAATCTATTTTTTAAGATCCAGAATTGAGAAGAAGCAGCCTCTAAAGTGTTTACGTACAACCTTCTTAATGCAGGGTTGAAGCCTTTTTAAAGGAGATCTAGGATCAGGTCTTGAAGTAAAATTGGGGCATCCTTGTTAAAATGTTTATTGAATCATCCCTGGTGTACAAATATATTAAATAACCCTTGTAGCAGTAGTCTTGGATCAAGATTTTGAAGACATCATGAAGACATCATTGTGAAGCAGTTGTTGAGCCCTCGCAAAGAAGTTGACTTGGAGGCATTTTTGGAGGACATGATGTATTTTTGAAAAGCCATCATGAGGTAACCTTGGAGAAATTTTTTGGGTATGATGAAGAGCAGCGGTGACACCTTTTTATGAAGAAAAGGTTTTCATTGATGACGTGATGTGTATATTATAGTGAAGAGTAAGCTGAAGGTTTTCAGGGCTCGTTGAAGAAGAAATTGGGAGCCGTAAGTATAACCAAATATATATAGATGAAATGAAGCAGGAGGTTGGAGCCTCATAGAGACAAGGTTTGTGCCTTGGAATATGGGGTTGGAGCCCTTGAGGTTGGTGCCTTAGAATTGACAAGGTTGGTGCCTTGGAAGATAGGGTTAGAGCCCTAGACGATAGGAGTCCTCAAGATACCGGGTTGGAGCCCTTGAGGTTGGTGCCTCAGAATTGACAAGGTTAGAGCCTTGGAAGTCCAAGTCAGTGCTTGGCAAATATAGGTTGGAGCCTGGGAGATTGAAGATTAGTGTCTTCATCTAGGGTTGGAACCCTACATATATTGTACTTGATTTATTGTAAAGAAGAAATTAATAAAAACATTTATTCTTATTGTTCATTTTGTGTTCTAAATATAGGTGATCTAACTGGTAAAATTAGCAATTGAAAATAAATACTGATACACCTCCCTTTCAGTATTTCCAACACGGATGAGAGAGATATTGTTGATTCAAAATCAACAATCTTGCAAAAAAATTTCTAACGACAATTCATGGACGGCCTATCTCCTGTCATTTTTTGCATTTTTAGTGTGAAATTTTAGAGAAATGGCTACATATATGATCTCCCCTTGAAATATCACCCAATTTCAAAAAAAATAAAGGTCGAATCGGAGTCTAAACTAGAGAGTTATCGCTGATTTAAAATCAGCTATTGTTTTATAAATTTTGTGGCAGCGGGACAATTCCAGTGTGAATATGAGAGTCTAGAGTCTCTAGATAGTGATTCAAACACATGGGAAGATGCATAATGATCATTCCATTTCAAAAAATAGGTTATAATAAATATTCTAAGTTATATTTACAAAGTTATGCTCATTTTAAATCTGGAGCAGCATTCAGAGCGGGTTCCCTTTAGAGACATGCCCTCCCACCCCACTTTAGTAGGCACCTACTTCACATTCATTAGTTTTAGAATAGCAGCATTCGGCTTGGGTTATTTGGAGACGTTCCCTCCCACCCCAATATCTGTAGGAACATGCTCCTTTATCAACAATCAACATTACGGTTATGGGTCAATCGCACAAAATCCTTTTCTTCGAAGTCCATTTGCTAGGCCGCACATTGTTAGTATCACAATTGGTCACAAGAATTACAGGGTATCTCTATCCTCATATCTTCATTTGTCATGGTTTTGGGTCATCCAAAAACCTGCACCTCATTGAAGTCCATTTTCTAGGTCGCACAATGTTAATATCACAATTGGTCACAAGCATTACAGGGTATCTCTATCATCGGATCTTCGTTCATCATGGTTATGGGTTAACCACACGAAACACTTCTCTTCAATGGCTCTTCATATTCAACAAAGGCTTCTCAGAAGGGAACTTCACACAATTGGGACCATTTCTTCTTAAGGAGGGAGGAATGACCTGAATGGAAAGTGACATCCACCCATGGTATTCATCCACCCACGTTATCCATCCACCCATGGAATTTACCCATGGTATTGTAAGTGGAATCCACCCATGGTATTATAAGAGAGATCCACCCATGGAATTTACTTGTGGTATTGTAAAAAAAAAAGGCTATAAGTAACAAGTCACATTTTGTAAAGGACAAATTGTCCATTACAATGTAGCTTCTACAGTTATTCTATGTTTTAATAAAACAATTTTTTTTTGTGGTTTTATTTGCAGTGTGTGCTCTATTTTTTTGGGCATTCTAATTTTTCAAAGCTTGTGAGATCCATTTCAATTTTTTAGATCTTGGGGGCCTCCCCCCAAGATCCGGATCAGTGAAAAATTTATTTTTTTTACCAATAAATAAGGTGAGGATAGAGAAATCTCATCATATAAATTTTTAGTTCCCAACAAAGAACTTACCTTGTTGTAACTTAGTTATTATTTCTCCACCAAATTCATTCAGTAGAAACTCTAAGCAATGTCTGTATTATGAACATCATATTCTACTCACTCATTTTTTCATTTGTATTGATATTGAAGCCCAATATTTATTTCCATGCAACAATTTTATTAGAAATTCAAGAAATACTACAAGATGAAAATTCAGTTCACTAGGGCAAGCAGTCATCAAGGTGCTTTCTAAGTTTATGTTAAAAATTATAACGAAAATAAGGAAATTTAATTTTCAATTTATTTCAGAGAGGTGATAGCTAGTATATCAGCGATGATCTTAATTTTTATCTTCAATTTATAGAGATTTGGAACCCAAAAAATTCATTGGTCATTTTCTCCAACTATTTTGATAAGTTACTTTATTTCCCTCATTAGCGCCTGCAAAATTGTCAAATATGATACAATTGTCCTCCAAGTTTTCTATCACAAATACATCTTTGAATACTATATAAGATATTCATCGAGAGGTTCCACTTCATTTGGAGGAATAATTCTCTGTGTGAGAGGTATACAATATCCTACCAGCTATCTAAATTTTTATTTTTTTAAATTTACCAAAGCAAGGCTTCATTGCTTACATTGGACAGATACTTGTAGTAATTGAAGCTAATATCTATTGTTCTTTTGTTAGGTAATGATTCAACACTTTAAGTGTTGAAAGGGATGCAACCACTGCAAATTAACAACTTTCATTTATTGTTATATTATTAAATACCTATTGTTATAATAGCATTGGTGTTGGAAAAAAAGGGTAACTTCTCGGCAAGGCCCATGTTCAGGCTCGGGGCCAGCAAGATTCTGCTCTATTCTAGGCCAACGCCAAAATTTTCACCATGCTGAAGGAGAGCAAGGAGTCTCACCCCAGGTGTGCCATGAACTTACTAAGATAAAATAACTAGAACCATATTACCGAAGAGAAACTACTAACAACTATCCACACATTACAGTTATACAGAACACACTCATTGCATATTAATCAGGATATAAACTACCATTTAATAGTCATAAATTAAAGCTATCAAAAAATTTGAAATCACCTGTCATAAATCATATATAAGAACTATTCGACATACACATCCTTAGGTCCACAAAATAGCTTCAATCTATTATATTATATGACAAACACAATACATATCAGACTCCACAGAGTTCAACATAAAAAACTCAGTACATCCCTGGATCCGCAGAGATCTATGTGATGATACAAAACCCAACCTATTCCCTACCAAGTTCCTTGAGAGAACTCTCTCTTCCTTCGCTTATCTGTCTTCTTCAATTGACAGTGTAGTATTCATCCTTTCTTTTCTTGATTGTTCTGTTGTGCTTCGACATTCCCTGTTCTCTTCCGCAGTTGGCTCTACCTCTAGAAGTCTTTATGCTTGTTCATTGTCACTTGTCCTTGCCATCTATGCTACTATTTGTTTATAATTTGCCACCTTCCTACTCCTTTTCTACAAATCGCATCGACTCCCTTTATTTTTTAATGGTGCTCCACCACTCGATCTTCCTGGAACTGGCCACCCGCAACTCAAAAATATTTCTCCCAAGAAAAAGGCCCCAACAGACCCCGACCACTAGCTATTGACTCGTCTCTAGTCAATTTCCTCCCAATGTTGTGCTCCATAGCTGGCTGTCAGCTATTGTCTTGGGCTGGTCCTGTTCGACTCGCTCTTTTTCCTGCTCCTTTTACTTTGGTTCCCCATCTTCTAACAAAGGCCCCAACTCTGGAACCTTTTGCATGGAATCTGTTCTAAACTCTATGAATTCATTGATCACCTCTTGCCATGTTTTAATTAATGGGTCTATTTCACTTACCACTCTATCAGTGTGAGTGGCATCAATTGGTTGTGGTAGGCCAGTAAATACTGCACTAAACTGGGGGTCTGCTTTGGAAACCAACATTTTTATTGTCGCACCTTTCTTCTTAATTGGTTGCTTGAGATTTTGAAGAATCTTCTTTCTCTTTACTGGGTTTTCCTCAATTTCTTCATTTGTAGCTGCAAGGCCTCACCCTGATCGAATAGTTGTCTGCGGCCGGCTGGATTAGGTGTTCCTTTAACTTCGATGAAGAGATTTTATAGTTGTTCTGAAACCAGTTGTGCCTTCATCATTAGTGAATTCCAGCATTCATGGATCTACTCAAGAAAGGTGCAATATTTCGTAACTCTACTCCCTAGAGTCCCCTTGAGCTGCCTCATCTACTCCTATCTTTATTTTATCCTTTCTGTATACACTGTAGAAGGATATTCTAATGTTGGTATGGCTGACACGGCCCACTGTAGCTCTTGGTTGGCACTTCCTAGATTTGTGCAAGCTGTCTTAATGTGCATTGAGCGTTCGACTACTGGGCAAGCCCACATGTCTGTGGGTGTGACTTGAACTACAATGGTAATGGTTGGCCATAGATCCTGGAAATTCTCAGTGATCTAGTCGATTTAATGCTGAAGGTTGTCTCTTTCCTATTGTAATTGATTAAGCTAATTAGTGAGCAATGTAATCGATTGATGTTGTTGCTCGTACCTTAGGAGGTCATTGTGAAGAGACTATTCTTATAGAGCTATCGCCTGTATGAAACTAAGAAGTTGGTCGGTTCCACAAATTTGAATATCTCCACTGCTCGTCATATCAAGACTAGGATTTCTCTCTCTGAACGATTTCTCACTAGAAATGGAGTGCTCCTATTAACCTTGTGGAGAGTTAGGTTGACTAGGTAGAATGGTTTGAGGTTCAAGAATATGAAAAATAGTGGATGGTAGGTGAGTGGGTTAAAATGGCTATAATTCCAACATCAATTGTTGAAATGGATTGAGAGATGTCTTGGTGGGAGTATTTTCACGAATGGGGAGATCAGTATGAATGATTAAATTTAAAAAGGTCCTCGATTCTATCATGGATTAGTTAACCTTAGTTACTTGTATCGTACCCAAATTAACTTCAACCTAAGTATCGATAGCCATTACCATGCCTATAGGTGTTGCATCAAAATGGTGGCGGAGGTGGATGCGGTGTGAGCTTACTGATATTTTGAAGCATTATAAGTGTGTGGTGATGAATTTTGAGTAGTTGGTGATGAGGAGGCTGGTGCGCTTTGTGATGAGGAAGGGTTGGTTTGCGATATGATAGGGGAATTTTGAGTACCCATTTATGGTTCTTCTATTATCGAGATTCCTGTGACTATCTGTTGCACAGGGTCCTCCTCGGTAAAGTCTACCACCTGGTCTGATCTTAGAGTTTTGGCTCTCTTTCCCTTAGGCCCTGGGATAGGTGGTTCAGTCACCTTGTTCTTAATGGTTGGTTGTGAATGTGAATGGAAAGTGGTGGAAGGGAGAGTGGTGAGGTATGGGGTTATCAATGATGTTGAACCTACATTAAGTGTTTGAAATTCACTGAACATTGGAAATATAGCAGATTTTTCTCTGATACTTACCATGAATTTATGAAAAACTTGTACTTGTGTGTCCAACCTCTTAATCAATGGCTGAAGTTGTAACTGTGATACCCTATGAGCTTTTTCTGCTGATGTTTCTCCTGGTAGAGGGTGTGGAAGCATAGTGTCGAAGGAGTACTTGCACTCCCTATCTCTGATTTATCTTGTTATTCTCGGCCAAGAAAAAAAAATTGTGCAGAAATCATCCTTTGTTAGTTGGAATCTCAGGGGTTTCTTATGGAAAGTATCTTCTGCAACACACTCGGCACTAATCCATGTATTTCCGTGTGAAATCCTGAACAATACTTGATGAGAGTATTTATCTAGCATAGTTCCAGGAATTTTCTGTCGTGCTTGGACAACATTGAACATCAGTTTGTGCCACTTTGTGAATAATTCTTCATTGATTTATTTAGTGTTGTGGTACCCTGAGATCCTCCATGGCAGGTATCTGAGATCCATTGGTTGATCTTCACTTATGTCCCTAAGAGGTCGCGTCCTTGGTGGACTCCACTTCCACATAGCCAGAGCCATGATCCAGTAGCCGTATATAAATCTAGTGGCTCACTTGAAGTGATCCTCACAAGCTTCAAATAGCTCTTGTAGTAGGAAGGCACACCAATTGATTTTCACTCCCATTGTAAATATTGTCATTGACGACAAAGGGGCACCAACAGAACTATCATTAAGGAAAAGGAATAGAGAAGCAACAACAATAAGGCAAAGAAGTAGAGGAGAAATAATGAAGTAAGAAATCATAAAAGAGAGGCAGTGAAGTAGAAGAGAGGCAAGGAGCAGCATTAGACCATCAACAAAGGCAAAGGAGCAGAGAGGAGGAACTTTAGAATCAAAGGAGCCAAGGCAGAAAACGAATTTGAGCAGAAAAAGAACAAAGGTAGCAAATGTAGCAAAGGCAGCATAAAGAAGTAGAGGCATCAGAGAAGCAGTTAAGGTAGAAAAGGAGAAAAGGAAGTAAAAAAATCTCAAGAGATATCAACACATTTAAGGCATGCAAAAAGTGTAATAATCTCAAGTCGGAATTCATAACCGAAAGATTAATCTCAGGAGAGATTCACAGAAGTAGCAAAGAAGCAGAGGTAGCATAGGAAGCAAAGAAATAGAGTCAACAGAGGCAACGAAGGCAGCAGAGAAGCAGCAAAGGCATGCAACAAGCGAAATAATCCCAAGTCGGAGTGAATAGCGAATAGAAGAACAAGCTCAAGAGAGATCAACACACTTAGAAACTAAATAAAGCTCAAGGTGGAGTAGTGTGGAGGAACCGGTGTTGCAGAGCTGTGACAATATAAAGCTTAGGAGAGAATTGCGCTACACAGAACAAGCTCAAGAAGAGTAGCTTAGAGGAACCGATGTTGTAGAGCGGCGATAGGATAAACAAACAAAAATCGACTAAGGTAGATATCACTTAGAAATTTTCCAAAGGAGAGGAACAGATGGCCAGGATTACATCGCAGAAGTGAAGGTGAGAGGTGGACGGCAGAGATCGAATCACATCAAGAGTGATTTTTCAAATCACAAAATTTAAGAATTTAGCATTAAGGCATCGCATGGTAAGTTAAAGTATTTGCGATGCGAAATGGAGACAACACGTGTTGGCACGAAAAAACATCTCAAATTGCAAGAAATAGACTATAACCACAAAGTAAATCTTATAAAGAATGAAGTGCTATCAGATGATGACCATTAGATGTGGGGGCAGATCAATGGAAAATGACGAATTGCGAGGCCACTCATCACAAATGTTTGCAAATAGCGGTAGGAAATGTTAATTTTTTTGCGATGCGGTAAGGTTAGAAAGTTGCAATGTGGTGAAAGGGAGGAGCCACGTGTCGACATTGTGCATTAGCACATATCGCGGAGTTTAAGGTTTGCACTTAAGAGTTTGCACGGTTAGTTGGATGCGATGTGATGTGATCGCATATCGCCAAAAATAGGAGATACATCTATTGCAAAACGTTAAAACTTGTGGGCAAGAGAAATTCGATGCACTGTGATTTTTCACCACGTTGTGGGACCCTTCAACCAAAGTTAGGCATGTATGTTAAGCCTTTCAAGTGTTAAGTCACATCGGAGGTGGAAAAGGGAATTATAACGTAAAACATTTGATACTCCACAATGCGATATGAGATAGGATGTGAAATTTTTTGAAGTTAAGATCTGAATTATTTCAAGTCGAGGGCTATCTGATTTTATGAAGAAAACGTTGGAATTAGAGGACAACTCAGGTAATAAAGGAAAGGCTGAACATAGGAAGAAAAGCCTCGGGTAAGTAAAAGGACTTGACCCCATGCAGAACCGTGTCATGTAGATGTGGCTATGAGTCAAAAATGAAATGTTGAACACAAGAGAGAAAACTTTGGGAAAATGATCTGACACTCATGTAGAGGTGTTATGCAGCTGCATCAGTTTGATAACAAATACTGAATGTGTGCAGAAGGAGACTTGGGTAAGTAACCCGACAGAGAGAAAGGGACCAGAGAAGAGCATAGAACATTGCAGGTAAGATATGAAATAGGAAGAGGTGGTGTAAAGCATAAATTCATGGGTCAAGCCGGGCTAACACACTAATGCAACAAAATAGTTGGAAATGTAACTGTAGAAACATAAAATACAAAGGGACAGCAAGTAGAAGAGGACAAATGCACAACAAGGTGAAGAAAATGGTGGGATGAGTAAATACTTGATGGTAACTAAAAATGTATTATTTATTTTTATATTGTTTGTGATGCAAAGGCAAGTCTCCGTAGGAAAAGAAAAACTCCAATTTAATTCTGAAATGAGTAGAGAGTGTTGTAACGTCATGAAATGTTGAGTGAGAAAATGAGAAGGTGGAAGGAAAAGAGTCGTGCCTGTTCATTTCATATTCCCGTGTGGAATGCAAAAAACGAGAGGGTGATCTATGTAAATGATTTTATTTTCATATGTATTAAGGTGTTAGAGAGTTGAAGAAGAATATAGAGTAGACAGAGAAGATGTGAATATCTAGAGATGATATAAAGAAAATTCAAAGGCTGGAAGGACAACAGTGAAGAAGGAGAAAAGTAGAGCTGATATCTAGGTAAATCAACATATGATTTTATTGTAAACTGAGGAAGTTGGTGCTTCCATATCAATTTGTAGCTTGATATATGTCCAGTTGTAGTTGGTTGAGGTAGGATCCTCCTATGAGTTGTAGCCTACAGAAAATACATGGGAGTTGGTGCTTCTATTTAAATTTGTAGCTTGATAGATGTCAAGTTGTAATTGGTTGAAGTAGGAGCCTCTTGTGGGTTGTAGTCTGAAAAAAACAGATGGGAGTTGGAGCTTCCTTACAAGTTATAGCTTGCAGAATTTCAGGTAGTAGCCTCCTGCAGATTAGAGCCTACATAAAATTAATGGTGAGAGGGAGTTGGATCTTGCCTTTGCATCACAACAATAATAAGATGTTGTTTTCTCCCTTATGGGTTGCCACTTATATATGTTGTCCATGTGCATGATGATTATGTGTTGATGTTTTGTATTTAATATGCTTAATACTTGTTGCTCACATATTAAGATTGTTGTTTCATTATATTATAAGTTGATCATGAAAGGAAGGTGTAAATAAGTTTAAAGGAAAGTTTAAAAGTCCATGAATTTATTAAACTGATTCACTCCATGCTCAGTTTAACTTAGGGTTCAACACTTAGTATAAGAGTCAGTTCATTTGGTGTAAGCTTAATAGCTTGAAGGAGATCTAGTTGAGTAATGGACTATCGAAATGTACCCGTGTTAAATACAACAAAATTTCCTGAATGGAGAGATAAGGTTAAAACAGATTTAATGACTTCTGAACTTAAGGTATGGAAGCTTGTATGTGATGGTTACTTCACAGACTCTCCCTCTTTGCAAGAACAATAGTGGAATTCCAAGGCAAAATGTGTGATATATAATAGTCTTCATAACAAGGATCTTGATTTAATAATGGATTTAACCTCTAAAAAAGGAATTTGGAATAGATTTCATCTCATGCATGAAGGAGACACTAGTGGATGTATTATCAAGAAGGAGAGGATAAACTAGAAGAAGAAGAAAAATTACTTTCAAAATGAAAAAGGTCAATCAAATGAGATACATTCTAGGGTGAATGGATGTGAGTACCATGAAGAAATTACAGTTTAGGAAAAAGCCAAACTTGACATAGCCTTAACTGAAATAGAAAGATTGAAGAATGAAAACAAAAACCTTAAGACATTGGTGCAAATATGTGATGAGAGATAATATGAAGATAAGGAAGAAATTGTTGGCCTGAAGAAACAAATTGAAGAAGCAAGGAAAGTAGAAGACATTGTTCTACAACAAATAAGAG
The DNA here is from genome assembly GCA_034641835.2 of Pinus albicaulis. NCBI lineage: Eukaryota > Viridiplantae > Streptophyta > Pinopsida > Pinales > Pinaceae > Pinus > Pinus albicaulis. The sequence goes on along the minus strand of CM076572.1, from coordinate 179,072,821 downwards.
AGAAAATTCTAGAATGTGGAAGATTGGAAGAAGAGGCGGTAAGCCCAAGGATGAAATCAGAGAAGGCCCAAATTGAACTAATTATAAATATTCCATAGATGAAAATTTTTGGACAGTTGGACCAGATTCTAAATGCTCAAAGGTATCCTCTTATAAAGGTTGGGATAGGCTATGAAGGATAAGTCCAAGGTAGAAGATAACAAGAATATAATTTTTTTAAAAATTGTAAAGGATAATGAAGCAGCTCGAAAGATTCCTAGAGAAGAAGAAGCCAACAAGAACATGATTTGTAAAGAAACTAACAGAAGCAAGCAAGAACATGAAAGGACAGAGAATGAGAGGAGGAAATAGTCAGTTGCAAAAGTCTCATACACTCCTGATATGAATTGAATAAATTCAGAAGCTGTTAAAGGAGGCTCTTTCCTGCCATGAGAAGGATCACTTGTCTTTCCTGCCACAAACTTGGACATATTTCAGCATACTGTAAGACAAAGAAAATTCAGTCCAACAAGCAAAGGATGCAGAAAATGAAAAGACTACCTCAAGAAAACAAATGGAGAGGACAACCTTTCACCAGGTACAGTAATCGATTCCATGGCTACTATTTTTCATGCAATGAATTTGGACATAAATATATTGAATGTAAATTGTGTTCAAAATGGGGAACAAAATGGCATACATCAGCTCAACCTTACTTAGGTAAAATAAGATGTTATTCATCCCACAAGCTTGGTCACAAAGAAAAATACTGTAAGCTTCAATATACATTAAAGAACTCTAGAAAGTTGATGGCATCCAATTAAATCAGACAAAAATGTGAATAAAAAAGAAGTGCAGACATTATGAAGAACCCAAATAAAGTATGGAAAGAAAAGAGAAAGGGGGATCCTGTTACCTCAATAACGTAATGAATCCATCATAGTCTTAGGGGGACCTACTCTAGGAAGAAACATAAATATCCAGCCAGTAATAGATAAGAAGGAACATCCAAGGGGGAGAGTTATTCATAAATATTCCTTATAAAAGTTGTTTAAGAAGAGCTCCTTGGAATAAGAACAGCTAAAAGTTCAGGAAGGGAAAGAAAATTCCTATAACAGAGAACTATAGAGGAAGAATAATACCTGAAGCATTCAATAGCCAACTGGTTGATGGAAGGGGAGAAGGTAGCAAGCAGCCATGGTGGTAGAGGGAACATCAACCATGAACATGTAAGATAAGAATACAACAACACACTAAGTGATGAATGATTAAAATCACAAAAATTATGCTTTGAGCTATAGAACTGGAAATATCCATAGAGGGTGATCACACTATGCATCACACTACAAGAGTTAGCAATGAAACAAATTTAAGAAGGATGAGTAAGAGAAATGTTTATCATGATTATATCATTCCATATTTCATCTATAGAAGATACCCTTGGGGGAAAGCTGTTAAATGAGTGATAAAACTATTTGTGGTCTACCTTTGTAGATTCCAAGTAAAGAAATTGAAGATGCATTCCTGAAGATCATTATGTTAGAACAATTGAATTGTATATAGAGCAGCAATGATTCTGGAGTAGTCGTAGAAAGGAATATGCAGTGACATTCTTTTAAACCTGAATGATAGAATAAGTAAAACTTTAATGATGCCAAGATCATATTCAGTATATTTATGATTGTTGTTAAGAACAATGGAGAGCTCAATAGTAGAAACTATGAAGGTTTTCTTAACTATGGGTTCATGTGCGTGCTGAAGTGAATTTACTACATAGTTTATCAAATTAATATCAATTGGTATTTGGATCAAGAAGTCTGCCTATCAGCAGAATACCAAGTGTTATAAGTGAAGCAGTGGTATGGTACATGTCCTTAGGATCAGTGTATTATGGCAGAAGTAAATCAAGGTAGTATACCCAACGTTATCTGCATTATTAAAGAATAAGGGGTCAATGAAAGTGAAAAGGGATCATCATCTTGTTTACACTTGAAGTAGTATATTGAGCATTGAAGCAGTATCTATTTCTAGATCTAATTGCATGCCTTCCTCAAGTCAATACAAATATATCTTCAAGGACTCTTTCTTAAGATCATTCATAAAACTATGTGAAGCCTATTTGCTGAGATTTCAATTAAAAAACTTAAAGATGTTTTGTTGAAGATCATCATGATAGAACAGTTAAAGTATCTGAACTATGAAGGACTAGTTGTGTTAATCTTACATTTGAAGCTGAAGAGTCTATTATTGATTCATCTAAAGAATAATTTAGTAGAAAGGATTTGTTGGTATTTCACTATTAAATAGAGGTTGATCATTGACATACATACCCCCTTATGTCATAAATAAAATTGCATAGTTGATAAGTGAGAATGACCAATATATTGAATGTTTTTAGCCTCAAGGGTTTTTTTTGAAAGTAAATTATACAAGCCATAAAGTCATTTGGCCTGTTAGATTGAAATATATTTTCTAATCTCATAATAAGTTGTAACCTCTAGTTTGATTCATTGTTCACATCAGTAACAAGGACCTTTCAACTATTAAGTGTAATATCCCTGTCAACAGCCTAGCTCATATCACCACCTAAAGGCAGTAAAGGTGAACCACAACTATAAAAGATATATTGGCATCGTCATATTTGAATATATTTGTACTACAGATATGTATCTCAGATGAAGATCATAATATGGACTGAATTATATTTGGAGCAAACTTTATATGACGTATGGAGCATTCTCAATACTTTAGTATTATTCCAATGATTCATCTCTGATTGTATAAATCTGGTACAATGTGTTCTATAAAGTTTCCTTATCATCACTTTTAGCTCTATAAAAGTGCAAGGATTCTGAGATTTGAGATGGTATTAACTTACTTTGTATATACATACAAGTTCAATGATTCTCAAAGTGTTCTCCCAACAACTCTTGTACACCAGACTGGAGCAGCAAGGTATAAATTCAGAAGAAGAAGGCCTAAACACAACTAAGAGAGAGGAAATGTGAAGATAGAAACTACACTAGGAAATGTGCAACCCTTTTCTATTGATTTCAAAGGGGGAGGAAAAGCGAGCAGAAGAAGAAAATATATTTTGAAAAGAAAGAAGAGGAACAAAGTCACTTCTCATAATGAAAGGGGGAGGAAGTCCTGGAGGAAGTATTGGAGTATTGGTGGATGTGTGTCCATCAATGCCAAAGGGGGAGACTGTTGGAAATATTTTCATTGATGGCAAAGGAGCACCAACAAAACTATCATTAAGGAAAAGGAGTAGAGAATCAACAACAATAAGGAAAATAAGAAGAGGAGCAATAATGCAGTAAGAAAGAAAAAAAGAGAGGTAGAGGAGCAACAGAGTAGAAAGGAGCAACATTAGACCATCAAAAAAGGCAAAGGAGAAGAGAGGACAAACTTTAGAATCAAAGGATCAAAGGCAACAAATGGAGTTAAGGGAGAAAAGGAACAAAGGTAGTAGAGGCAGCAGAAAGAAGTAGAGGAAACAAAGAAGTAGTTAAGGAAAAAAAGGAGTAAAGGAAAAAAAACAAGCTCAGGATAGGTCGAAGCATTTAAGGTGTGCTGTAAGCATAATAATCTCAAGTCGGAATGAATAAAAAAAAGAAAAAGCTTAGGAGAGATTCACAGAAGTAGCAAAGAAACAGAGGCAACATAGGAAATAAAGTAGAGGCAGCAGAGGCAGCGAAGGCAGCAGAGAAGCAGCAAAGGCATGTTGCAAGTGAAAGAATCCCAAGTCAAAGTGAGAAGAAAATATAAGAACAAGCCCATGAGAGATCAACTTCCTTAGAAACTGAATAAAGCTCAGGGAGGAGCAGTGTGGAGGGTCCAGTGTTGCAGAGCGGCAACAATATAAAGCTCATGAGAGAATCATGTTCAAGAATACAGAACAAGCTCAAGAGGAGTAGTGTGGAGGAACTGATGTTGTAGAGTGGTGATATAATAAACAAACAAAAATAGTCTAAGGCAGAGATCACTTAGAAAATTTCCAAAGGAGAGGAACGGACGGCCAGGATTAGATCAAAAAAGTGAAGGTGAGAGATGGACAGTGGAGATCAAATCACATTAGGAGCAATTGCGCAAATAAAAACATTTAAGAGTTTAGCATTAATGTGTCGCATGCTAAGTTAAAGTATTTTTTTATGTGGAATGGAGAGGATACGTGTTGGCACGGCGCAACATCGCAGATCGCAAGAAATAGAGTATAACCACAAAGTAAGTCTTATAAATTGCTAAGTTTGATCGTTCAATGGTGGGCGTCTAATTTCGAGCCCACATATCGCAAATGTAAGCAAATAGTGCTAGGAAATGTTAAATTTTTTGCAATGCGGTAAGGTTAGAAAGTTGCGATGCAATGAAAGGGAGGAGCCACGTGTTGACACTGCGCATTAGCCCACATCGCGGAGTTTAAGGTTTGTACTTAAGAGTTTACACGGTAATGTGGATCTGATGCGATGCGATCGCATATCGCAGAAAATAGGAGATATGTCTATTGAAAAACATTAAAACTTGTAGGAGAGAGAAATCCTATGTGCTTTGATTGGGCACTATGTTGTGGGACCATTCAACCAAAGTTAAGCGTGTATGCCAAGTCTTTCTAGTGTTAAATTGCATTGGAGGTGGGAAAGGGAATTATAACGTAAAAACTTTGATACACCGAAATGCGATATGAGACTGGACGTGATAAAGTTTGAAGTTAAGATCTAATGTATTTCAAGTCTGGGGCTATGTGATTTTATGAAGAAAACGTTGGAAGCAGAGGATGACTTGAGTAACAAAGGAAACGTTGAACACAACAAGACAAGGCTTGGGTAAGGAAAAGGACCTGATCTCGTGCAGAACAATGTCACGTAGATGCAATTGTGAGTCAAAAAGGAAATGATGAACACAAGAGAGAAAACTCTGGGTGAATGACCCAACACTCATCCAGAGGTGTTATGCAGTTACAGTAGTTTGATAACAAAGACTGAACGTCGGCAAAAGGATAGTCGGGTAAGTTACCCAACAGAGAGCAAAGGAGTAGAGAAGAGCATATAATGTTGCAAGTAATATATGCAATAGGAAGAGGCGATGTAAAGCATAAAGGCATGGGTCAAGCCAGGCTAAGATAGTAATGCAGCAACACAGTTGGAAATGTAACTTCAGAAACATAAAACACAAAGGGAAAACAAACAGAAGAGGACAAACACATAGCAAGGCGAAGAAACTGATGGGGTGAGTAAATAATTGATTGTAACTGAAAATGTATTATTTATTTTTATATTGTTTGTGATGCAATGGAAGGTCTCCATAGGCAAAGAAAAACTCCAAATTAATTCTGAAATGAGTAGACAATGTTGTAACCTCCTCAAATGATGAGCGAGAAAATGAGAAGGTGGAAAGAAAAGAGTCGTGCCTTCTCATTTCATGTTCCCATGTGGAATGAAAGCAACGAGAGGGTGATCTCTATAAATGATGTTACAGTCATATGCATTAAGGTGTTAGAGAGTGGAAGAATAAGATAGAGTAGATAGAGAAGCTATGAAGATATAAAGATGATATAAAGAAAATTTGAAGGCTGGAAGGGCAACAGTGAAGAAGGAGAAAAATAGAGATAATATCTAGGTAAATCAGAATATTATTTTATTGTAGAGTGAGGAAGTTGGTGCTTCCATATCAAGTTGTAGATTGATAGATGTTCAGTTGTAGCTGGTTGAGGTAGGAGCCTCCTATGGGTTGTAGCCTACAAAAAAGACATGGGAGTTGGTGCTTCCATTTCAAGTCGTAGCTTGATAGATGTCCAATTGTAGCTGGTGGAGGTAGGAGCCTCCTGTGCGTTGTATCCTGCAGAAAAAGGATGGGATTTGGAGCTTCCATGCAAGTTGTAGCTTACAGAACTTGAGGTATTAGCCTCCTGTAGATTGAAGCCTATAGAAAATTAGTGGTGAGAGGTAGTCGGATCTTGCCTTTGCATCACAACAATAATAAGATATGGTTTTCTCACTTATGGGTTTCCACTTATATCTGTTGTCCATGTGAATGATGATTATTTGTTAACGTTCTATATTTAATCTGCTTAATACTTGCTACTCACATATTAAGATTGTTGTTTCATTATATATTAAGTTTATCATGAAATGATGGTGTAAATAAGTTTAAAGGAAAGGTTAAAAGTCCATGAATGTATTAAAATGATTCACACCCCTCTCATCTTAACTAAGGGTTTAACAGTTCCCTGTATACAATGCAACACAACTAAGATAGTGTCCAGAGTACACTCCCCCTTGGTGTAGCTCCTTATCGTTTTTCCTGCTATAAAATAACATGCGAAAATCACATTGGGGACATTGAAAAGGTATATATTTTCCCCCTTTTCTCCTCTTCTAGTCTCATATTTCCTATAATAGTCAAATTTTCCTATCTTCTTCACTCTTTTGGAAGTATCCTGAAAAGCAATCAATACATCATTTCCTACTGCTGATAACCTGGTAAGTCTGTGGATATCCTCTGTATGAATTGGAATTTATCTTCTGAGCGAGAGCCACCCATTATGAATTCTGCTGATAAGGAGATTTGTGCATCACATCGCCACTCCTCTTGTGCTAAACACCAGTAAACTTCTAAAATGGAGGATTGTAAGCCTATGGATACCTTTGAAATCTGGGTGGACTCTTGTTGCTTCACTACCACTCTCCCTTACATAGTTTTCAATATGCACTTGCCTTTTTAAAGCTAGAAATTGGAATGAGTTCGTAAAATCTATATCTATCAAGGTTGCATTGTGATAATTCCCTATTAGTGGCTCTATATTTTGAATTCTCCCATTTGGTTCTGGTTCAACTACCAAAACCACTATCTTCGTCATCCTCCTTCTCCTGTAATACACTAGCAGTGTTGCCAGTCTGCGCCTTTGAACTCCTGTTGATATCCTCTAGCTGACCACTATAGAAATTTCTTCTTATTGCAATTCACAATTCTCTCGCACTCTGATTTTTCCTTTCTCCATGTAGATTAAGTAGGAATATTGGCTACAATCATGTGGTTAGTTACTCGGGTGAGGTGGACTATGACTCTGCTAGTGGTGGCTTTGAAATTTGAGCAGACATTGTGGCTAAGTATTGTTACATGATGTGGAAACTTTATTACGGAATGGTGTTTCCAATTTTGGAAAATATTTTCAAATTTTTGGCTGACACTATAGACTGACACCTACATGATGGCTAATTATGACTAAGTGATGGTTGAAATGATTGGTTGTACAGTTACTGCGACCCCCCCCCCCCCTCCTACCATAATTGGTTGTTGTATGGTCCCCATGGCACAATAGTGTGGCAATTGAGTGTTCGCGACATATACGTTATTTTAGTGAGGCTTATACCTTTTACTGGGAACTGACTTATTTTGTTTAAATTAGCCGACTTACTAACCTAATGAATCATCTCAGTTGTGAGAGAGTTATTGACCCCTAACTTACTGACTCCTCTCGGGCATGAGAGTTATTGAAATCAAAATTTTTTTTGTTCATTCATGGTAGGGTTTTGGGCGTGCACCATTCACCCAACCTGGTAGTATTTCTCCATCTAGTTGCACTAGTTTCACCGCTCTTGAATTGAGGATCTCTATGACATAGAATGTTCCCATCCAATGCATTTGGAGTTTCCCTGGAAATTTCTAGAACTTGTTGTCATACAGTAGTACTTTTCCGCCAATATTGAATGTCTTTATTTTTATGTGGCGATCATGCCAGGCTGTATGTCTCTGTTTCTCCACCGATTGATGAAAATTTACAAAAAAGCTTGCTTCCTCTAATTCTTGCAGTTCATGAAAGTGTGTTGAGATGGATTCTGCTTCGTTCATTTGTGTTGTTACGGAAACTAATAGATTGGGGAAAATAAATTTAGCTGGCCCGCACAAAAGCTGAAATGGCATTTGACTGTGTAATAATTTTGCAGTATTACTGTACGCCCATAATGTGGATGGTATTATTTCTTCCCAGTTGTCCGGATTTTCATTGCAGATCTTAGTTAAGCCCTTTCCTAAGATTTTTTTGAAAGCTTCAATAGTTGCGCTTACCTGTGGGTAATACGGACTTCTCTTATAATGATGTATCATGAAGTTTTCTGGTAATGATTTGACTATGGCATTAATAAAGTGGGTGCCTTGATCACTTGTCAGGCTCCTTGGACAACCAAATCTGGTAATAATGTTTTCAAATATAAACCTAGATGTTTTGTCTATTGCACAATCCTTCACCGGTGCCGCCTCTGCCAAGCTAGTCATGTATTCAATTCTGGTGATTATTTATCTGGCTTGTGAATGGCGTGAAACTGGTGTAATGGGTCCTACAAATTCGATGACCCATTTGTCAAAAACTTGCATTTCTCTTACAAGTTGTAGGGTAGTTCATTGCGGTGTGAAAGTTTCCATGTTCTTTGACGTCTACATTTCTTTATGTACTATTTGGTATATGCATGCATTTTAGGCCACCATAGCCCCGCCTGCAATATTTTTCTTGCGGTAGGATCTACTCCTACATGTCCTCGTGCAACTCCATTATGGCATTACCATAGGATATTTCTCTTTCGTGGTCTAACATACATCTTCATAGTATTTTATCCAGACCCATTTTGTATAATTGACCTGTTATGAGTTGGTAATCAATTGTTTTAATGACCAAATTTCTTCTCTAAGTGGTTGTATATTCTTCTCGGCACTTTCCTGTAGCTAGTTATGTTGCTATTTTCTGTAGATAATCTGGGACGACCTCTATTAGGAAGAGGTTTGCATCTGGCAGCTGGTCATCAAGTGTCCCACCATTTTCCCCATTTTCCAATCTTGATAGATGATGAAATCCAGATTTTAATCTCCCTCATTTTATTGTGACTTCAAAGGTAAAATCTTGTAATATTAGAAGCCATCTGCAAATTCTACCATCCATAACATGTTTATTTTCTAAATATTTGAATGCAGAGTGACCTGAAAAAAAATTAAAGGTACATCCAAGTAAGTAGTGGAAGAATTTCTGTAGAGAGTACCATTGCCAGATATTCTCTTTCATTTTTTTTATAATTCTCTTCCGCTGTCGAAAAATTCCTGCTTGAAAAATATACCAAGTGGTCTATGTTGGTTTCTACTGGTTGCGCTAACACGACCCGCAAATAAATTCCTTAAGCATCAATATGCACATGGAACTGTTTATCCTAGTTAGGATGAGTTAGAATAGGTGCACTTGCTAATTTGTCTTTTAGAGTTTCCAACCCCTTACTACATTCTTCATTCCATATAAACAGTTATGTCTTCTGCAACGACTTTTCCATCGGTGCTCTGATCCGAGCATAGTTGCAGATAAACCTTTTGTAATACCCTGTGTGTCCGAATCATGATCTCAATTGTTTAACATTCTCTGGGGCGCCCATGTTGACAATTACCACCACCTTGGAGGGGTCTACAAATGCTCCTTATTTACAGACCATATGGCCAAGAAATGTTCCGAATGGTACTGCAAATATGCACTTCTTCAGGTTTAGTGATATTTGAAGTTGTCTGCAATGGTCAAACATTACTCGAAGTAGGGTTGCATGGCTCTTTAACAAACTGTATATTTTCCAGTCATCTATGTATAGTTCAGGAAACTTGTGGACATATTCTTTGAAAGCTTTTATCACTATTATTGAAAATACCACTGGTGCATTCTTTAACCCAAAGGGCATTACGTGATAAGCGTACGATCCTCGTTCAGTAGTGAACGTGGTATTTCTTTTGTCCTCCACTGCTATTCAGACTTCATGATAACCAGAGAACCCATGTGTGAATGAATATGCTTCATTTCCAGACACATTATTGAGAAATTCATCACTGAATGGTGTTGGGAAAGGATCGTGGACACATGCATTATTTAGACTTCTATAGTCTACACACATCCTAATTTCTGACTTCTCCTTCTTTTTTTCTGGATCACTATTGGACTAACCCATTCTGCCTCTTCAACTAGGAAAATTAATATTGTGTTTAGCATCTTTTCTATTTCTGATTTGACTTTCTCTTTCACCCTTTAGCTCAAGTGATAGGGTCTATTCTTTACTGGTATTGCATAAGGTTTCAACATTATCCGCATCTCCCCAAAATATCCCTTGATACCTTTTAGTTATTCTATGGAAGATGAGAATAGATCTTCAAATTACTTTAGCAAATCAAGAAGTTCCTTTGCAGCGCTTCCATCCCAATAGTCCCCTATAGACGTTATCTTGGGTTTTCCTTGACTTCCAATATTCCATTTCTTTATCCTTAGGGCTAACAGATGCAATCCTTATGTTGTAGGTTCCTCATGTATTTGTCGTTCTCCTTCCTTTTCTTTAAATGACAAGTGTATGAGATTTGCTAAATCATCATCATTTATTTCCTGGTCTAATTTTCCACACACAACTACTTCTTGACACAAGTGTTTCTTCAGCTTCTACAAATTCTAAACATAACAGACTCCCCTTGATTTCTTGCAAGGTTTCCGTAACCTGTTCATTTTCCCCTTTGAAAGAGAAAATTCATGCAAATATTTTTTCTATTGTCTCCCAACTACCTTTTTATCTCTTCTTTTCCTCTTTCAGGTACCAAGCTTGCAGGATTACATCCAATGAATGTACAAAATTATGCACCTACAATTATTTCAGGTATTTCTCTGTTTCCCACTTGTATTTACAACTTTTTATATGTAATTTGGGATCCAAAACACCTATGTACTTCTCTTCTAGTTGAGTTCCTGAAGACGCTTGGAATCTATTTTGCAGTGCCTTTTCTACCTCTTCCCAACTATGAAGAGATTTGTGGTTATTTAGCCACCACCTTTCCGAAGTAGATTTCAAAGGCACATCCATGAGATGAACCCTATGCCCCTCTGGTACATTATCTTCAATTTTGTTAATGAAAGTATTCGTGGTTTTCATATTGGTAAGGGTGGGGTAATCCCTTACCTCTATGCTAATCCAGTTAACTCCGGGAACACTAGAACATCTTCTGGTATTGACCTCGTATCCTACTTGCTGCCAATTTTCCTATGCAACTTCTGATCCTACATCAGAACTTTTAACACTTCACCAACTTACTGTTCCTCCTGTTGTAGGGTTGATGTAATCTTCTCTTTCACCTGTTGTCATTTGATAATGTTGGTCGAGAAGTTATAAATCTTCCTTGGTCCCGACAATCTCTGTATACCGGGGTCCTTGATATGGATCAACTAGTTGGACCACTCTGACTTCACCGTCTTCAAATATCATAAGCTCCTTCTTCAGATCAATAAGTGCATAATTTTCAAATGCCTAGTCTATCCCCAACGGAGCTGGATATGGGTTTGTATCTCCCATGATGTATAATACTTAAAAATTAGTGTCATTAGTGGAATTTTGAGGTATAAAATGGACCTCCAAAGGAAATTATAAAATAATAGTGGAAATAATACAATAATATTATACTACATCATCAAATTTTAGAGGGGAAAAAAGAAACAAACTACTTTTTCAACTCGTGTTTTCAACTTATCTCCATATGGGTTTACTCAAAGTTCGAGAAGGGAACACTCGTTGGATGAAAATTTTGATTCCTCATCCATGGAGTACTAATGTTGCATGCTTTAGATGGAACCTTCTACATGCGAATTGAGAAATACATGAAAAAACATGATTGCAATCACTTTTTTCATGTATTTGTCATTTTTCATGTAGCAAGGTCCATCAAAAGTATGCAACATGGACACTCCTTGGATGAGGAATCAAATTTTACATCCAACGAGTACTCCCACTTGAAAATTGAGTAAAACCTTAGGGAGATAAGTTTAAAATACGAGTTGAAAAAGTAGTTTGATTATTTTATTAAATTTTTAATATTTTTAATTTTTTACTCCAAAAATGGTGAATCATCCACCATGGTTGATATGATCATATTGAATCTTATTGGTTCTTATAAAGTTTATTTTCGTTGTACATTTTTCTTAGGAGGCCCATTTTAGACCTCAAAATTCACCTAATGAAGTCTTTACTCCTACAACATTTACTTCAACCTCTTCTAGCCTTCCTACCAACACAATGCAATATTGGTTTGCCATCCTTAGTCGTATATGGGAATATGCCAGCTTTGGCTTGCCTGATGCTTGCCATGTATTTCTAGGTAGTATGTTCACATTTGATCCTAGATCCATCATTGTGTTTCTTATCTAAAATCCCGTAGCTTGAGAATTTATGCGAAATTATTTTCCAATTATTTTGTTGTTTATTTTTACTCTCCTCACATACCTTTCTCGAATGTTAGTGTTGATTGGGTCCTTGTGCTCTATTCCTACTTATACTACTTCTTTCAGATTTTTTTTTAACTGCTACATCATCTGTCCATCATTTACAATATTCAAGAACAACCAGAACCATTCTTCTATCGGCATTCTTGTTGTAGGAATTTTTCCACCTTCCTTAGCTGGTTGCATTAGTTGCATATTCTTGCGGTTCTCTAGCTTCAAGAATGTTTCCAGTGCTTCCTCAAAGTATTTTTTCTGTTGCTCCAAATTAAAGAACTTATTTGGTGACATTGGCTTGATTATTTTTATGAGGTCCATCTCTCTTGCATCCTCCCCGGTTTTATTCCCTCCTTGGGTTATTATGGACACACTTGGTAGAGGTTGTGTCTCTACTAATGTTGGCTCTACATTGAAAAAAATGGCTCCTCCTTGCATAATTCTTTCTTCCCACCTTTTAATTAGTTCTGGACAATCCTCTGTTCCATGTGCATTAACTCTACATTAGGAACACCATGGTCATCTTCGTAGTGGGCATTCTCTCACTACGTGGCCTTCTTGATCACAATTGTAACATCTCAAGGGTCCTCTTCCTCCAATCCTTCCTCCTCGCATTCCTGATCCTCCTCGTCCTCTGGGAGACTCATTTACTCTATAGGATTATCTATCTAGTCAGTCTGCTAATGCATCTAGGGCTCTGCACTATTCTATATGATGAGTTTTTGAAGCACAGAATTGACAATAGAAATTATTTGGGACATTTGAGTACTTTTCTAATATCGAGCATAAACGCAGAGGATGAACAATCCCCTTTTATATTTCACAGTATTCTATTGACGTTGGATTTTGCTGGTTAGAAAAACCTAGGAAATTGGGTTGCGCCTGGTATAGTCCGTTAGTATTTACTTGTGAAACTCCTCCCAGTAGTGGCGTTCCTTGTGCTCATGCCACTGATGTCCTGATGTTGTTTGCCTACAAACTCAGGAACTCTGTAACCAAATTTATTTCCAACAAACAATGTGTACACCACACATTGGGTCATGTTGGTCATGCTGGCTGAATATATTTGAGCTTTTTTGTCAAATTTTCTATTTGATGTTTCAATCTCAATATGGAAGTATCATGGGCAGCTACTCCGCCCCTAAACTCCTACGGGTAGCCAACCATCACTTCTATCTTCATTTATTGTTCTTGTAAGGGGTAAAATTTCTTTAATGAAACAATATCTTGGTCATTTGAATCAATCGGGTAAAGAAGTTTCCCGATTCCATATTTGAACCTTCTCATTAAATTCGAGGCAATATCTCCTTCTCTCTATTTGATCTCCCATAATTCAGAACGTCCTTGTTGATTAGTCTGACAGAGCTTAAAATCTTGTACAAACTCTCTTTTAACATCATCTATAGCAAGATTCTGGTGTACTTATGACCATTTGATAAACTAGCGTAATGCTCTTTCCCTGAGCATCGTTTGGAATCAATTAGTTTAACTGCATTTGGTGTTTAACGAGCCCTCCAAATTTCTTCACATAGATACCAATGTTGCTCTAAATCATCATTACCCTTCACAGAAAACTCTGAATATTATGTAAATGATCCTTCTATTTCTGCTTGTGTGGGCAGAACTAATATAAATCTTTTACTTCCTGTTTACAAAATTCTACTACTGGTACTACTGCTAGTGGTTACCTGTACTATAGACTAAACACTATGCAACTTAATTGACTTTTGTAACTTTAGAAAAAAATTATCAGGCTAGTGGTAAAGTACCAGAGGAAGGTTAGGACAAGTGCTACTTGAAAACTGGGGAATAGGATTACCTTGTGTTATGGTCGTTGGCCTCTCTCAGAACAATTTTTCTATCAAAAAATGGAGCTCCACATTGGACTCATACTCGGGGCACATGTCCTCCTCTTCATTGGACCATTTTTCTCCTCTCTTAGGGATGGGATCCTATGAACCTGTATAACTTCATTGGTGGACCCGTCCATTCCTTTGGGTCCTACTTCATCATCTCTCCTCCCTGTCATAAGCAATGCCTCTTCTCTTTTTTGTAAGCTCCTTTTCTTTTCAAACTCTTGGATCACCCTTTCCCGCCACTTCTCAGTGATTTGCGCCCTCTGATGTGCTCTTAAACCTCTCAACCTAGTAGAGGTCATGGTGTCCATATCCCTATTCCCCATTTTCCTTTTTTTGTAGCATCTCTCCTTCGAGCCCTTTCCCTAGTACTAGAGTTTTATTCTTCCATCACGAGGTTTCAGAAAGGAATTAGTCCCTCATCCACCATTAAAGCCTTTATCCACAACATAATTTCCTTCAAAAACTTCTTCCGCAACCCTGATTTAAATATATATTCTACTTTAGAAAAAGACTGATAAAATTCAGTGGTGAACTCCACAATATATCCCTCCAAAGTGGTTTGAATATAGAAATCTAAATCTCGGGTAAACTTTGTATCCAGTTTGTGCACCGTCATCAAATTTTTATGCGTCCAACTACGATGGGATTGATGCAATCCTCTAGGATTTTCTTTGATCTTGAGTCTTCACAACCAATTATAGAGCTCCTCAAGAAAATTTCCCCAAAATATTTCGTACAAATCACTCATCGAATCATAAAACAGAACTTATTAGGTCCCTATATTACTACTATAGTCCCTTATTGATGTTAGTGTAACCCCCTTATTGTTATTGTTGTAACCCTATGACCCAAATATTGTTATTATTGTTCCCCTACATTATTATTATTAGGTCGGCTAAGATTATATTGTGACCCCATGGACTGTTATATGTATAAGGCAGTTTTGTCATTTGTATCATCCAAGAATTATTCATTTATGTAATGTAAAAGAGGTTTCCCCCTCAAAGTGGCTTATTTATAAGGCATTCATCTTTTTTTTCTTTCTATTTTGGGAGCTGGTTTCACAAAATTACAAGATAAAGTGCACCAAATTTCACTCTCGCAAAGAGAAACGAAAAATTAAATGGAATTTTTGAAGAGAGGCATGGAAGCTAAGATGGATGGTTTGAAGAAAGGCATGGAAGCGAAGATGGATGACATGGAAGCTAATATGAATCGCATGGAAGATAAGATGGATGACATGGAAGAAAAGATGAAAGACAAGATGGAAAACATGAAGAATGATCTAAAAGTAGACATGGAAGGTTTTACAAAGTTGATATAAGAAATGTTTCCTAATGGCGAAAAGATAGTAGATGAAAATCATGATGAGAACAAAATAAATTTTAATCGTGATTTAATAAAATCTAATGTTGGATGTAAGAACCTACATATTCCAAAGATGGATATTAGTAAGTTTGGCGACAACGATCCCGTAACATGGATACTACAGATGGAGAAATATTTTGATCTCAATAATCTACAAAACACACAAAAGGTACGCATTAAAACTTTACATTTAGAACAAAATACATATGTATGGTATCGATGGATTTTCTCCCATTAAGAAAATTGTCACTTGGTCAATTTTTACAGAGGAAATGATAGCACATTATGAGGATAAAAAGAGAAACACCTTCTTTATCCAATTTATAAATCTCAAACAAAAGGGTTCAGTGGTGCAGCACATTGAGGACTTCCACAAATTGAATATAAGGATAACTAATATTCTAGAGGAACATAGGATTGATGTATTCATAGGGACTTTAAAGGATAACATCCAAAATGAACTTCGCCTTTGGGAACCTGATTCATTGGAGAAGGCATTCAGGTTGGCAAGAAAAAATGAATGTAAAATTATGGCGAAAAGGAAGCCTACCACTCACATCTATAAATATGGAAGTGTTGCTACTCCTAGACTTCCACAACCTACAAGGTTGACACCATAACAATTGGAAGAAAAAAGAGAAAAAGGGCTTTGCTACAGTTGTGATATAAAATACACTAAATTTCATATGTGCGTTAAGAAGAAATTCTTTTACATAGATTTTGAAGAGGAGGAATAAAATTAACAATCAACTTCAAAAGAAGAGGATATACACCAAGAACCAACCCTAGGACAAGAATAAATGAGTCCAACCGTATCGTGTAATGCATTGGAAGGAATTACCACTCCTCAAACTCTTAAATAGAAGGACATATCAAGAGGAAAAAGGTAATAGTATTGATTGATTTGGGTAGTACCCATAATTTTATTCATTGTAAGGTAGCTAAGGAATTGAATTGTTTCCTATAACTAGCACCAGAATGTCAAGTGATGGTTGCAAATGGAGGAACTATAAATTTCTCTGGAAAATTTCATAATATTAAACTAACCATGGGGAAATATGTATTGAATATTCCAATGTTTTCCATTCCAATGGGAGGTGTTGATGTTGTACTAGGAGTAAAATGGTTACAATCTTTGGGGACGGTAGCTTTTAATTTTCAAGAATTTTTCTTGAATTTTTTTTTGGAAGGAAAGGAAATCGAATTATGGGGTATAACATGGAAGTCAAGAAAGATAATAAGCTCTAATATCATGACAAATATTCTGAAGAAAGAAAAACGAGGCACAATTGCACAATTATGCTCACTATAAGTTCCAACATCAAAATAATCTATTTCTCCAGATCTCCAAAAATTCTTGGATAATCATTCAAACGTGTTTGAAACTCCCAAAGGAATCCCACCTATTCGTGATCATGATCATGCTATTCATTTGATTCTAAGAAGTGTTCATCCAAACATCAGGACTTACAATTATCAATATATCCAAAAAAGTGAAATTGAACGTATGATTGCAGAAATGTTAGAGGCTGGTATAATTCAACCTAGTAAAATTTCTTTCACTGCTCCAGTAGTATTGGTGCAAAAGAAGGATGGATCATGGTGCATGTGTCCAGATTATAGGGAGCTCAATAATCTCACTATTAAATATAAATTTCCCATTCCTGTGATTGATGAATTATTGCATGAGTTACATGGAGAAATTTATTTTACCAAGTTGGATCTTCGTTCAGGATATCATCAAATTAGAATCAAGACTCGAGATATTATGAAAACAACCCTTCGAACTCATGAGGGTCATTATGAATTTTTGGTCATGCCTTTTGGCCTTACCAATGCACCTTCTACATTTCAAGGGTTAATGAATTCAATTTTCAAACCCTTTCTTAAAAAATTTATGCTAGTATTTTTTGATGATATACTAATCTACAACAGATCTTGGAAGGATCATGTTGAACATGTTGACAAGGTGCTCAAACTATTGCAGAAGAAACAATTATATGCAAAATCATCCAAAAGTTTCTTTGGAGTACAAGGGGTAGAATATCTGGGTCATATTGTATCTCACAAGGCTGTTAAGGTATACCCTAACAAAGTTAAATCCATTTAGGAATGGAAAGTTCCCAAAACCATAAAGAAGTTTTGAGGATTTCTCGGGTTAACAAGGTATTATCACAATTTTGTTAAGAATTATGGGATAATAGTAGCATCTCTAACAACATTAGTGAAGAAAGATGCATTTTCATGGACTCCTAAAACAACTAAGGCCTTTGAACATCTTAAAGAGGAAATATGCCTAGCACCAGTCTTAGCCACACCAAACTTCACAAAAACCCATTGTTGAATGTGATGCCTTAGGAAATGGAATTTGTGTTGTTTTAATCCAAGAAGGAAAACCCATTCCTTTTGAAAGTCTTACAATGAAAGGAAAGTATTTACAAAAAGCTACTTATGAGAATGAAATGTTGGAAATACTACATGCACTAAACAAACTCCAACCTTACCTAATGGGAAGACACTTCAAGGTAAAAACTGATCATGATAGTCTTAAACACTTTTTGGAATAAAGACTATATTTAAAAGAGAAACAAAAATGGTTCACAAAGATGTTGGGTTATGTCTTTTAAATCATCCTCAAAAAAGGGAAGCTAAATGTTGTTGTAGATGCACTCTCAAGAAAGGATGAAGAGGTGGAAGCATTGCTTTGTGCCATTTCTATTATCCAACCAAATTGGATAACCAGAGCAAGGGATGAATGAAATAAGGATGAAGAAGTGTGGACACTCATTCAAAATTTGCAGCAAGATCCTAGTACATCAGATATATTTAGTTGGAAAAATGATTCCTTATGGTACAAAGATCACTTATATATTTGTAAAAATTCCCAAGTAAAACAAAAGATTCTTTTGGAATTGCACACTTATCCTTTAGGAGGACACTTAGTATTTTTAAAAACTTACTACAAGGTGAATAATTTTTCTTTTTTGGGGATGGCCTTAAATCTGATATTCAAAATTTTGCGGCGGAATTTTTGGTTTTCCAACAAAATAAAGTTGAGACAAGTAAGACCTCGAGTCTTATACAACCTTTATTCGTTCCAAGTCAACACTCAGAGGAGATTTCAATGGATTTTATCAGAGGTTTACCTAAGTTTCAAGGAAAGAGTGTCATCATGGTGGTAGTTGATAGACTTACCACGTATGCACACTTTTGTGCATTATCTCACCCATTTAAAGCAACTAAATCTGCTACTTCATTTATGGAAACAATTCAAAATCTACATGGAAACCAAAATATTATTGTAAGCGACAAAGATCCCATTTTTACTAGAATTTTTTGGACAAAATTATTTTCTTGTTTGGGTACTCAACTAGCTCATAGCTCATCTTATCATCCACAATATGATAGTAAAACTGAGATAGTGAATAAATGTTTGGAAGGATATCTTCATTGTTTTGTATTTGATAACCAAACAAAATGGGTCAAGTGGATACCTCTCCATGAATGGTGGTATAACACTTCCATCCACACTACAGCAAACATGACCCCATTTATCGCACTTTATGGATATCATCCATCGTCCATCACATCATCTTTAAGAGAAAATTATAAGGTTCAAGCATGGAAGATCACATCGAGCATCGAAAATAAGTTCTTCAAATCTTAAAGGATAACCTAAATTTGGCACAAAATCAAATGAAACAACAGGCAGATCAACATTGCAGCGAGAGAAGTTATGATGTAGGAGACTAGGTAATTTTATGGCTACAACCATACAAAAAAATGTCCCTCAAGCAAGCTAGGAAGGATAACAAATTTTCACCAAAGTACTATGGTCCTTACAAGGTGTTGCAAAATGTTGTTACTATGGCATACAAATTGGAGTTTCCTGCTTCTTCGCAAGTGCATCCAATTTTCCATGTTTCATGCTTAAAGAAAGTTGTAGGTGAAAAATTCCAATTCAAACAATATTTCCAAAACTTGATGAGGAAGTAAAAAATCATATTGGAACCTGAAGCAGTCACAAAACAAGAACTTGATAGCTACAAAATTGATCAATTTCGTAGTATCTCATCAAGTGGAATAACTTACCCACTGAATATTATACATGGGAGGATGATAATTTTATATAGGAGCATATGGAGATACTCAAGAATTTAGGACAACAATTTTTTGAAGGAGAGGGGCATGTTAGGTCCCTATATTACTAGTATAGTCCCTTATTATTGTTAGTGTAATCCCCTTATTGTTATTGTTGTACCCCTGTAACCCCAATATTGTTATTATTTTGCCCTTACATTATTATTGTTAGGTCAACTAGGATTATATTCTAACCCCATGGAATCCTATATAAAGAAGGAGGTTTTTTCATTTGTATCATCCAAGAATTTTTCATTTATGTAATTTAAAGGAGGTTTCTCCCTTGAAGTGGCTTATTTATAAGGCATTGATCTCTCTTTTCTTCTATTTTGGGAGTTGGTTTCATAACATGACTTGATCCTTAATATTCCTTTCCTTATGATGTTGGAGCTCAGCCTGTTGCAATATGAACTGATCTACATGATTATCCCACCAGCTAGGTAATTCCATTTCATAGGTCTTCGATACCATGATCTATCTCTCTAGCAAGTTTTCAGGTCCCAACATCAAAAACATTTGTTGGCGAAAAAGAGTAACTTCTGGGAAAGACCCAAGTTCAGGCTCGGGGCCAACAAGATATTGCTGTAGTCTAGGGAAACGCCAGCATTTTCACTCTGCTCAAGGAGATAAAAGAGTCTCACCCGAGGCATGTAGTGACCTTACTATGATAAAAGAGCCAGAATGATATTACTAAAGAGAAACTGCTAACAACTATGCAAACATTACAATTATGTAGAACAAACTCATTGCATATTAATCAGGAAATAAACTACCATTTAACAGTCATCAAGTAAAGCTATCAGAAAATTTGAAATCACCATTCATACATCATATATAAGAACTATTCAACATACACATCCTTAGGCCCACAAAACATCTTCAATATATTATATTATATGACAAACACAATACATATAAGACCCCACAGATTTCAACATAAACAACAAAGTACATCCTCGGATCTGAAGAGCTCTATGTGATGATACAAAACCCAACCTATTCCCTAACAACATCCCCGAGTGAACTCTCTTTTTCTTCGCTTATCTATCTCCTCCGACTGGCACTATTAGTCTTCGCCCTTTCTTCGCTAGGCTATTCTATTGTGCTCAAACGTTCCATGTTCTATTCCGTGGTTGGATCTACCTCTAGGATTCTTTATACTTGTTTGTTGTCACCTCTCCTTTCCAACTGTGTGGTTGCTTGTTTATACTTAGCCACCTATCTGCTCCTTTTGCGTAACCCACAACGGCTCCTTTTCTTTTGTAACGGTTCTCTGCCACTCGATATTCCTGCAAGTGGTCATCCACAACTCAAAAATGGTTCTACTAAAACAAAGGCCAAAAAAATTGGAAAGCATAATAGTATTTTTTTTATCACGTTCAAATAAGCATGGATTCCAAAAATTCAAGAAAACAATTGTCATGGAAAATTCAATTTTTAGAAAATAGACATATTTTTTGGAGCTTATACTTGGTGATGTACAATGAAGTCAGATAACATGATTATATTTGTACTTTGCAACATTTTCACAATGTGCACTAAGCATAACTAATTCCTTGTCTGATTTACTATTTTGAACATGCATGATGGATAGTTTGAGCATTGTTATACCACGAATATTTTGATAGTTTGGAAATTATGTTTAGTGATTATGCATGTAAAAATTATTACTTCTATAACTTGATAAAAATTACCTTGAATACTATGATGCATTAAAAGCCTATTGACCTCACTCTTTGGCTACTTCCTATCTCTATTGCACTATTCAAAAAAAATTAGAGATCAAGTAAATACGCGGATGAAAATTTCCCCTTGTCAATTAACAAGCCAAAAAACCATATAATTCACATATAGCAAAAATTAGTGATATTCCCCCATGTAGATTTTATTTTCACAAGATATCTCCAACCTAAGATTTTTAGAATGTAACTTACTTGGCCTGATTGTGCTTAAGCTTTTCCTGAAGGTTGAATACTATGTTCCTATGGTGTTGTTTTCTATGGTGACTTTTTATTTTCTTTATTTATAGAGGGCATATATCCACATAGTGTCCACTATCTCCCAAGTGGAGAAAACTTGTTCAAGTTTCTTTCTTTTTCTAGGAAAAACTGGCATTGAAATAACTGATGTTGAGGTATATATCATATATCTACTTTATAGTCTACTTTATTTTATAGTACAATGTTCATAATTTTTCATGTCTTATACTCTGCATTGTATCTTCTTTCATTTTCAGAGGAGGAACTCATTATTGATTGTAAGAAGGAATAATTGAAGAAAGAGGATAACAATAACATTGGAGTGAAAAGTGCAGAAAGAGAGTGAGAAGAGAACTGATCTATTGATATTAGACACACACATACAGATTGATGGTAAAGTCTTTAGAGTTGGTGAATCCACTTGTAATGCCTTGACAACATAATGATAATGTTTTGAAGCAATGAAATGATAAATATTTCATGTGTAAATTGTAGTTAAACCAATATTAAGTTGGAATCTCACATTATAATACTTGACATTTCATATAATATAATTTATCTGGTTGAAATTATTTATAGTTTTGCTTGATGTCATTTAGTATCACAATTAACATATGTAACTTTGTGTTTTCATATTAGATGAACATGCACATTGTATGACATTTTTTTAATTACTTGAAAAATCATCCTAATTAATTTATGTTGATTAATAATAAACAAAAAATCAATCCAAACCACTAAATTAATAGTTTATATTGATTAATGATAAACATAAGTAAAATGAACATATAATGAATAAATTACTCATTTATAATGATTATTAATGAAATTAAATCAAATGAATATAAAATATTAAATCGGTCATTTTTATAATTAATATGAAACGACCAAAAAAGATAAATGAATACTATAAATGATAATTTTTTTATTATAAATGATGACTAAATTTTTCTTATATACGACTATCAGTAGCTAATTTACAGTATCCTATAACACAGCCAAAATTCAGTCATATTTCTTTGTTCATTAATTGGTTTCAAACGATAACTAAAATATCCATATGTATGACTATTAGTAGCTAATTTATAGTTGCTTATAATGCGACTAACATTTTGGTCATATTTATTTGGTCATTATTTGGTTTTCTTAGGTGATCATGTAGTACTATATTTTGCTGTATATTTGGTCATTAATTGTGGAAATTAAAGGCTAAATCAATGACTAAATTAATGACCAAATTTATGGCTAATATATTACTAGATGATAAAATTGAGACAACCAATTAATGATTAAGATAAATACGTATAAAATTTGGTCGCATTATAAGATACTAAAAACTAGATACAATTGGTCATCGACTGAAAAATGGTCATTTATATGCAAATTTTAGTAATTTTTTAGTAAATAATCAGCCATTTTGTACTAGTGATAGAAAGGTTCTAATACCATACTTGGGCATGTGCAAGCATAAAAAATCATAGAAATGTTGTAGACACCACTTGCTACAACACTAGCGATAAAAAATAACTAGAGAGACTATTCCAACAAGTAAAATTTATTTTATGATGGAAGCCCAAATTTTTTTTCTCTCTTGAATAGTAGTGTGAAGATTAAAGATGAAAAATTTTGATCATCAACATAACTATACTATTACATGGATTCAATAAAGGAATATTGGTTAAGAATGAATATTGAAACATCTCATATGCACTCCAACTACTAAAAATAGTAAGTATCCACACTCACTATAGAGTGTAGAAACATTGACAACTATCACTAATTATTAAATTTTCAACTATAAAATTTTTGGAAATGTGTTAGGTCCCTCTAATATTAATTTACCTCCCCCTTATTTTTATTGTTAATGTAGCCCACTTATTCCTATTGATGTAGCCATGTAGTCCCCATACTATTATTATTGTGCCCCATAGAAGCCCACTATTGTTATTGTTGTGCCCTTACATTATTATTGTTATGTCAACTCTGATTATATTGTGATCCTTTAGAATAATATATATAGAAATGAGGTTTTTTCATTTGAATCCTAAAGAATTTTTCATTTATGTAATTTAAAGGAGGTTTCCCCCTCGAAGAGGCTAAGTTTTAAGTCATTGATCTATATTTTCCTCTATTTTTTTGGTTGGTTGCATAACATTTGGTATCAGAGCTTTGGATTCTAGGGTTTTTCTTCTTCAAACATTTAATCTTAGATTTTACGCTATATTTTTTTTTCTACGAAGCTTCAGAAAATTAAATTGAAACCACGTAGATTCCAAATAATGGTGAAACTCATGAAATAATTTCAGATCTTGGTTCACTATATTTTCGGATATATGATCTGAGGAAGTCAAGGTTTTTGCAGGCTCCATAATTTAATCTGAAACAAGCGACCGAGGGAAAATAGTCATAACTTTTGTTTTAGTCATTGTATTTCAATTCTCTAAAAAGTGGTCAAAAGTGGAAAGACTATATTTTTTCTTGTATCAATTTTAGAGACAAAATTTTAAATAGTGACACATGGAACCCTTTACAACTTCGGTCTACTGAACCAGTCTATAATCAAGTCTTCGTGGGAGATTTGGCATAACTTTACCTGGAGGAATCCAAATTTGGTCTCACTTATGGCATTGGAATGAAAATTCAGAGGGCTACCACAAGATCAACGTTTCGATTTTGCAGATCCGAAATTATATATATATATATATATATATATATATATATGCTTCGATATCGAGCTCCTAAAAAGCAAGAAAAATGTGTGTATTGGTTTTTTAAATTTCATAACGTTTGTTTAAGAAATTATCTTGAAGTAATTCTAAGGGAATATTGAAGCATATATATCAGTATTGGGTTATAAAATTCCTCGCAAAAAATTTAATTCCACGCCCATTAATACCTCAAAAGTATCTACTATGAAGCATGAAGAGGAAGAATTAAAACATGATATATCGAAATTATGGGACCAAGTGCAAAAAATTTCACTCTCACAATGAGGAACCAAAGATGAACTAAAATGTGACATGGATGATTTAAAAGGCGACATTGATGGTTTTAAAGTAGAGATGGAAGCTAATATGGATGACATGGAAGCAAATATGGATGGTTTGAAAGTAGATATGGGAGGTTTGAAGGAAAGTTTGGAAAATTTGTTGGAAGAAAGGCTTCCCGATGGTGACATGGTAATCCATGAAAATCATGATGAGGACAAAATGAATATGAATTGAGATTTTAGAAACTGAAATGCCGGGTTTAAGAACTACAACATTCTAGATATTAATATGAGGAATTTTTGTGACAAGGATCCGGTAACATGGATACCACAAATGGAGAAATAATCTGATCTCCATTATGTACAAAACTAACAAAAGGTATGCATTGAAAATTTATATTTATAACCAAATCAGTTTGTATGGTATCGATGAATTTTTTCTCGTAATTTTTTTTTCACTTGGTCAATTTTTATGGAGGAAATGATATCACATTATGAGGATACAAAGAGAAACACCTTCTTTAGCCAATTGAAAAAACTCAAACAAAAGTGTTCAATGGAAGAGCACATTTAGGACTTACAAAAATTTAATATCAGGGTAACATATGTTCCAAAGGAGAATAAGATTGATGTCTTGATAAGGACTTTAAAGGATAACATCCAACATGAATTTTGTATTTGGGAACCTATTTCATTGGGGAAGGATTTCAGGGTGGCAAGAAACGTCGAAAGAAAAATTATGGAAACAAGGACGTCTAACACTCACAATTATAAAGATGGAAGTTTTTTTTTTCCTAGCCTTACGAAAAATACAAGGTTGACACCCCAAAAATTATGGGAAAAATGAGAAAAAAATCTTTGTTATAGTTGCGATAGAAAATACACTAAAGGTCATAAGTGCATTGAGAATAACTTATTTTACATAGATTTTCAAGATGAGGAAGAAAAGGAACAAGAAACATCAAAAGAGGAGAATATACACTGGGAAGAAACCTTAGAGAAAGAAGAAATGAATATGACCATGTCTTGTAATGCATTTGCAGGAATTACCACTCAAACTCTCAAGTTAGAAGGATATATCAATAATAAAAAGGTAATAATGTTGATTGACTTTGGTGGTACCCATAATTTTATTCATTCTAAGATATCCAAGTAATTGAATTTATTCTTGTATCGAACACTAGAGTGTCAAGTGATGGTTTCAAATGGAGGAACTATACATTTCTCTAGAAAGTGCCATAATATCAAGCTAGCCATGGGGGAATATGTATTGAATAGTCTAAATTCTTTCTATTCCAATGGGTAGTGTTCATGTTCTACTAGAAGTACAATGGTTACAATCTTTGGGGACTATAGCTTTTAATTTTCAAGAAATTTTCTTGAATTTTTTTGGGAATAAAAGGAAATTAAATTGTGGGGTATCACGGGAAAACCAGGAAAGATAATCATCTCTAATGTCATGAAAAAGATTCTAAAGAAAGAACAAAAAGGTGTAATTTCACAATTATGCTCACTAGAGGTCTAAACATCGAAATCATCTATTTCTCAATATCTCCAAAAAGACTTGGACAATAATTCCAAGGTGTTTGAGACTCCCAAAGTCCTCCCACTTATTATTGATCATGATCATGCAATTCACTTCATTCCAGGAAGTGTTCCTCCAAACATCAAGCCTTATAGATATCCTTATTCCCAAAAGAGTGAAATTGAACACATGGTTGAATAAATGTTAGAGGTTGGTATAGTTAAACCTAGTCAAAGTTATTTCTCTACTCTAGTAGTATTGGTTCACAAGAAGGATGGATCATGGTGCTTGTGTCCCAATTATAGGGAGCTCAGAAAAATCACTATTAAAGATAAATTTCCCATTCTTGTCATTGATGAATTAATGGATGAATTTAATGGATAAATTTACTTCACTAAGTTTGATCTTCAGTTGGGATATCATCAAATAAGAATGAACACTAAATACACATTTAGAACTCATGAGGATCATTATTAATTTTTAATCATGCCTTTTGGCCTTGCCAATGCACCTTCGAAATTTCAAGTTTTGGTGAATTCCATTTTCAAACCCTTCCTTCTAAAATTTATGTTAGTATTTTTTGATGATATACTAATCTACAAAAAGCCTTCGAAAGATCATGTTGAACATATTTAGAGGGTGATAAAACTATTGAAGGAGAAATAGTTATATGCAAAAACTTCCAAATGTTTATTTGGAGTATAGGATGTGGAATATCTGGGTCATATTGTATCTCATGAGGGTTTTAAGGTAGACCCTAACAAAATTAAAGCCATAAAGGAATGGAAAATCCCCATAACCATAAAGCATATACAAATATTTCTCTAGTTGAAAGGGTATTATCATATCACAAATTTGTTAAGAGTTATGGGAGAATAGCAACAAATCTAACAAAATTACTAAAGGAAGATGCATTTTCTTGGACTGTAAAAGAAAATAAGGCAATGTTCCAAGCACCGATCTTAGCTACGCTAGACTTCACAAAAACCTTTATTGTAGAATGTCATTCCTTAGGAAATGGAATTTATGTTGTTTTAATGCAAGAAGGTAGACCTATTTCTTTTGAAATTCATCCAATTAAAGGAAAGTATTTACAAAAACATATTTATGAGAAGGAAATGTTGGTGATACTAGATGAACTTAAGCGATGGTGACCATACCTAATGTGAAGAAACCTTAAGGTAAAAACAAATCATTATAGTCTTAAATACGTTTTAGAAAAAAAAATTATCTTCAGAACAAAAATAATAATGAGTCACAAAGATGTTGTTTTATGACTTTAAAATCATCTACAAAAAAGGGAAGCAAAATTTTGTTGCATATGCACTCTCAAGAAAAGATGAGGATGTGGAAGCATTGCTTTGTGCCATTTATATTATCCAACCAGATTGGATAATCGAAGCAAGGGACGAATGGCAGAACAACGAAGATGTTGGGTACTCATTCAAAATTTGCAGCAAGATCCCAGTACATCTTATATATTTAGCTAGAAAAATAATTAATTATGGTACAAAGATCAGTTGTATATTTGTAAGATTTCCCAATTCAAACAAAATATTCTTTTGGAATTTCACACCTCTCCTTTAGGTGGGCACTTAGGATTTTTAAACACTTACCATAGGGTTATGAAGGAATTTTTTTGTGATGACCTTAAATTTGATATTCAAAAGTTTGTAGCAGAATTTTTTGTTTTCCAAAAAAAATAAAATTAAGACACTTAAGACCCTAGGTCTTTTACAACCTTTATCCATTCCAAGTCAATGTTGGGAGGAGGTTTCAATGGATTTTATCACATTTTTACCCAATTTCAAAGGAAATAGTGTCATCATGGTGGTAATTGAGAGAATTACCAAGTATGCACACTTTTGTGAATTATCACATCCATTTGAAGCCACTACATTTTCTACTACATTTATGGAAACAATTCAAAATATACATGGAAACCCAAATATTATTCTAAGTGACATACGTCCCATTTTCATTGGAAATTTTGGTTGAAATTATTTTCTGGTCTCGGTAATCAATTAGCTCATATCTTATCTTATCATCCTTAATATTATGGGAAAATTGAGATAGTGAAAAAATGTTTGGACTTCAGGATATCTTCGTTTCTTTGTATCCCATAAACAAACATAATGGGTCTAGCGGTTACCTCTAGCTGAATGGTGGTATAACACTTCATTCCATATTGCGGTAAAAATGACCCCATTTATGGCTCTTTATGGATATCATCCACCATCATTCACATCATCTTTAAGATAAAATTATAAGGTTAAAGCAGTGGAACATCATATCGGGCATAAAAAAAAAGTTCTCCAACTATTAAAGGATAACCTCACTTTCGTGCAGAATTGAATGAAACAACATGCATATCAACATGAGAGCGAAAGAAGTTTTGATATAGGTGACTGCATATTTTTACAGCGACAACCATACAAACAAATGTCCCTAAAGAAAGCTAATAAGGATAATAAATTATTACCAAAGTATTATGGTCCTTACAAGGTGTCGCAAAATATTGGTACTATGGCATACAAAATGGATCTTCCTGCATCTTCCTGAGTGCACCTAGTTTTCCATGTTTCATGCTATAAAGAACATTATAGGCGACAAGCTCCCAATTCAAATAATAATGCCAGAACTTGATCATGAAGGAAAAATCATATTATAACATGAAGAATTCATAGAAAAAATAACTCGATAGCTACGAAATTGATCATTTTCATAATATCTCATCAAGTGGAAGAACTTACCTGCTGAAGATTCCACATGTGAGGATGATAATTTTATATAAAAGTATCCATAACTACTCAAGTGTTGCGGACAAGAAATTTTTGAAGGAGAGGGGCATGTTAGGTGCCTATAATACTAATGTATCCCATTATTTTTATTATTAGTGTAGCCCCCTTATTGTTCTCATTGTACACATGTAGTCCCCATATTGTTATTATCGTGCCCCATAGAAGCACACTATTGTTATTTTTGTGCACTTACATTATTATTGCTATGTCGGATCTAGTTATATTGTGACTCCTTAGAATACTATATATCTAAAGGAGGTTTTTTCATTTGAATCATCCAATTTTTTTTTATTTATGGAATGTAAAGGAGGTTTCCCCCTTGAAGAGGCTAATTTTTAAGTCGTTGATCTATCTTTTCTTCTATTTATTGATTGGGTTGCATAACAAAATGTTTTTGTAAAAGTACTCAAATTTTTAAGAATTTTATATAGTTTTTAGAAATTTTGGATGATTTTTGGAGTAAAATAATTTTATCTTTAAGCATTTGAGTGAATCATTCTATAAAGGATGGAAATTCACTAATAATATTTTTGGAGAAAACATGGAAACCTACCTTGTCAAGAACATTTTCCCCTTAAAATTTTCGTTGACTCTAATCATTATAGGATGAAGTTATTTGTGATGTCACTCCATTTGAATTACATGATATAATCCTTCGAAAATATTACACTCGGGATTAACATGGGTGTATGGGGTCTATACCTCAGAAGTGGCATGTACAAGTTGTAGGTTGTATATAAACTCTCCTAAAATATTCACCGTTCCAAATGATATATCTTAATTTATTTAAGCATGCTAGGATTTAGGTAATTTCATGCGATTAGAAATTTTGTCTCCTTATAGTAATCCCACCAAGAAAATTTGGTTTCATTAGTGTGTGTCTACTACTAGAAAAATGAAAGCGAGATGCTCATTAGTATCTATAGATTGATGCAACTATCAAACAATATAGTGCAATATTTAAATATCTAAAAGGAATCATAATTCATTATCTAGTAAAACATGAGAGTTTTTTCTTCAAATATTACCATATACTAACTATTTATTATAAAATTGATCCTTATGAGAAAATGGTCAAATCCATGCACATACTCAAGACCTTGTTGATGTTGTAAAAATGGGACATTATGTTTTTGTATATACTATTATTTGGCTTGAGCAAGATACAAATGAACTAATATCCACTACAACATATTAGTGGCATCATGAATCATATTAGGCATATTTTTACTAGGATTAATCCCGAGATTGGATATTGTCATGTTGATCTAATACACTATAAACTGTGCATGCAATTTCACTTTATCTTAATAATGTTCCAACAACATTTATAAGAGCAATGAATAGTATTGTTGTGCATAAGAAAAATTTCAAATTCAAAGAGAGAACATTTCATCGGTTAGTGATTTCATTTTATCTTAATAATGCTCCAAAAACATTTGTAAGACTAATGAATGCTATTATTAGACCCTTTTCCAAACACTTACACCCTTTTCCAAAACAATTATGGTGGTTTTCATTTCATAAAATCCTTATATTCAACAAGACATGGGATTAACATCTTACATGTTCCTTAAGTACTATAATGCTTCAAAGATATAAATCAAAGTAAATATGTCAATATGATATTTTCCATGACATAAATTATAGCTTGGAGTTTGTTATTAGGTAGAGAGTTTAAGTAGATCTTGAAAAATTATGGAGACTAAAAATTCAGCCCATAACTAAAACAAGTTCTTATAACTAGTATAGCCACTTAACTAGTGGTTCTTCAGAAGGGATCCAAAGAAACAATAATGTATTTACAAATTTATGTTAAATTTATTTAAGTAACAATTTTTCTATGGTTTTTATGCATAAGCATACACACATAATGTATATCTTTTTCCTTATCTAAATATATAATTCATCATGTTTGTCACATGTTTTAAATGTATTCATGTTATTTGCATGCTTTATTTAATTTAAGTCAAAATATACATTAGGTGTCATCTCCACTTTTAGCTATATATACATATAATAATTCATCATGTGAGATGTATGTTTTAATCTATTTATGTCAGAGCACACATTAGGTATAATTTACACCTTCACTCATATCTACAAACTTTAGTAAAGTTCTATATGGGATGTATGTATTCATCACATTTAATAAATATCAATTATTAAGGAGAACGACATTTTCTGGATTACATGATGTTGATGTGATTCCCATATATCTTACTTAGTTTATCATACATGGTAAAACCCATTAAACATAGTATTAGAGAAAGCATAACCTACCATTAATTCTTGAGAGAATATCAACTTTCTACCCTTATAACTATGTTTTTGTTAGCTAAATTTTATGGTTCTCAATGGTTTTTTCTCAGACACATTTTTTAGGCTATTTGTTCTAGATATAGATCTAACCCTTATTTTATCTCTATACCATTTATAAAGAGGGGAGTGGCTCCTTTCGAGCTCCCTCTTTGCATTTTAATGTCTTATTTGTAATTTCAAAGATATTTTCAATGATAATATTCTTTGTAGTTTCTTAATGTTTATGGGAAAACTATAAAGGTTCAAAGCTTGTAAAATTTTAAAATTTACTAAATCCTTATTATTTTTAAACTCTCTTTTTCAATTTGGTTTCAAGTTTTGTGGCTTCAACCCATATTATATTTGTAAACCCATCACATAACATAAAGATTTAGAATTTTTATGAAATTTGTACTTTTAAGAGTTAAGATCAACTTTCTCTAACATGTTTTTAGATAAAATTTTGTTTCTTTAAAATGCCTTTTTAGTATGCATTAGTATACATTTGTAGCTATATAATCTACCAATTGCAATATTTTTTTGACATAAACTAATATGGTGACACATATTTTCCTGAATATGAATCGCTATATTTATCTATGGTTTAACACTAAAGGTGTACATAATATATATTTAAATAGAATAAAGCGACATTTGCTAAATATTAGCTATGATAAAATGTAGTAATTTTGTTCATTTTGCATTAATATATTTACTGACAAAGTGGTTGCATTAACTATGTAATAAACCAGTCTATTGATATTTTATCTTGTTGTGTGAGTATTTTCTTACCGTGTTCATCTTGTGTGGATTTTTTTTTTTTAAACATGGTATCAAAGCCCATTTGAAGATCTATTCCTATTTTTTATCAAGATCATAAACTTGTGACATCACACACATAGTTTTTTTTCTAGGTTTTCCTTTCTATTTACATTTATGTGCTAAGCAAATTGTTCCATTGCAAGCACAGTACTTTTAGTTGGAAACGCTTTTCATTTCAATTGGAAAGGTTTATGTTTTCCCAATATATGGTCATTTTTTCAATATCCAATAGTATAATGTTTTATTAAGTTATTTTAACTATTCTCCTAAGTCAATATTTTGTATTTATTATTGTTATTCTCAATTTTCTATTTTAGCTATTTTGAGTATGATATTTTTAGTGTTTCTATGATATAGAGGAAAATCATAAATAGAGCGGATTTTTTTTTTCGTTTCTCTATATGCTCTTTTTTCAATGTTTTTTACAATCTCAAGAATCTAGAAAATGGGAGAAAATCTACATTAATCGCGCAATCTAATTGAGATTGGTGGGCCTCAAAAATATGTAAATTATAAGGCCCATCAATCCACTCCTAAGCACATAGAACGATTTTAAATGTCACATTTTACACTTGATGGCATATTTTTGTATCTTAATGAGTTCCTATGGGATTTAATGTGATTTTCATGATTTATTGGCCTTAACATGTTTATTGTGCAAGAGTTATATAGATATCGAGAAAATGATGAGAAATCTAATACTGAAGAGATTTTCAGGACTTCCTCCCTTTAACAGGAGGACAAAAAATTGGTTGGGTCGGGGACTTTAAAGCCTCCTCTTATTCCTATGAGTTGGATCCGGGCCAAGCTCCCATTTTTTTAGTATTTTTGGAGGGAAATATAGGCATCCTTCCAAGGAGGCTGCTACCCTACGTGATGTATAGATAATATGATCTAATTTGACCTAAATGAAGTAATAGAATAACAAGTAGACAAGAAATATTAGGTTTATGAATATTACTAAGCAATTTTTGTAATATTATGATATAAGAACAAATTTCCAGTTAATGGAAGCAATGAATTATTTTAGCTCTTAAATTTTTTATTCTTCAAGGAATTTGAGCATCATTATGTTGGGCCCACCATAAGAGTATAAAATCCCTCTTTTAATTTGTTTGATGTTATGCTTTTAATTTTCCTTTCTTAGATTTTAACATTAGCATTTATAGAAATTATAGTTTGATGGATTTATGCATGATTAAGTAGGTGATTTTATGAGAAAATATTATTCACATATTATTATCAAATGTGTCATCCCTCTTGATTAATATTATCACTCACTAATGTGTTTCTAAGTCTTTTTTCCATTCCATTCCTTTTTTTGTTGTAAATTCTGCAATTTATTGTTTTATTGTACAATTGATTTTATGGGTTTAGGAGACCACAAAAACTTGTTTTTGTGATGATAAAGCTTTGATAATGTTGTTTGAATCCTTTACGATTGGAATAACATCATTCTCCGTCTTTATTGCCTCTTTAATTCATATTAGGTTTGCATTTTAACATTTTTACAAGCTTATTGGCCTCTTCCTTTAAAAAGGGAGAATCTTAAAGTAGCACACACAGAGTCCATTTCTCTCTTGTGGTTTAGCAATAAATCCTTTTTTAAGCCTCCTAGATGTATTAGAGCATGTTTATGATTTTGATGATGTAATTTATAAGCATAGATACCTCACAAAATTATTGTAGATTCTTTTATCAATTTCTTTCTAACTCTTATTTTCTACAATTTAGGTTTTCGATTTTCAATCTTTCATTTGCAACAAGTGTGATTTTAATTTGTTTCAAGTACCATAGATGTATGTGTTATTTCAATTTCTATATTTTATACCTACAAATATACTTTCATGTACCATATATTATTTCAACAACTTAACTTTCAACAGCTTAACTTGGTTCTTGTTCATTTAACCTTCACTCCAATACCTCCCACTTGTATAAGAATTGAATTAGGAAGAAGATAGTGCTTGCTACACACGCAATTTTGAATCCTCTTAAGTTTTTCAAACCCTCGATTGATAATTAAAGATGAGATTCTTGGAGTTGTAGCATTGTTGTTGAAATACTGAGTGAAATAATTTTTGGGTTCCCTTATTGAGGAGGTTTCAAAGTATGCATTTCATTTTTCATTGATTAATTCACTCCTTTTTTATTTTTTATTTAAAAAAAAAAATTAGTATCCTTTCAAAATATATAAAAACACATTTTTTTCAATTTTTTGTTTTTGTTTTATGGCGTGTATAATCAGAGTCACTAAAATAATTTCTTACCAAAAAACCCCCTCTTCTACTATCAACTTATAGGAATACATAATCCTTCAAATACCACCACTACTATTACTGAAGAAAGACAACCTAAACTATTCATATTCCCTATTATAGAGATATAACTTAAGAAAGACAACCTAAACTATTTATATTCCCTATTATAGAGATATGTGTAGAAGAAAAAATGAAAAATATTAACCCATTTTTGCTTCCACAATTCTATGGTATAATCAATCAACATGCTCACACCATTATGCTTGAGATTTTTGTTTTGTGCAAAACTTATGACTACACCATATATGAGTAGAATCTAAATATTTTTCCTTCCACCTTCAATGATGCAACTCTCTAGTGGTGCTTGAGCCTTGAAGGTAATTGTATCACCACATGGGATAAAATGAAACAATATTTTAATATTCGGTATCAATATTATTGTAGAATAACAAGTGGAGAAGAAGATTAGGATTTTTGAGTACTCCCAAGCAAGTTTTACAGCACTGTGTTATAAGAACAAATTTTTCGTCAATGGAAGCATTGACTTATTTTAGATCTTAACTTTGTTCTTGTTCTAGGAAATTAAGCATCCTTGGGTTAGGCCTACCCTAGGATATTAAAATACCTCTTGTACTTATATTGATGTTACACTTCACATTTTTGTTGTTTAGATTTTGACATCAACATTTCTAGAAATTATAGTTTGATGGCTTTGTGCAACATTACTTAGGTGGTTTATCAGGAAAATATTATTTGGAGATCATTTATGCAAGATTTCAGCTTTCTTGACCAATCCTCTTACTTATTAATTTTTTTTTTTTTTTTTTCCATTCCATTATTTTTGTTGTTTTAAATTATGCAATTTATTATTTTACTTTATAGCTAATTTTATGGCTATAGGGGACATGAAAAACTTAAATTTGTGATGATAAATCTTGGATAAGGTTGTCCCAAGCCCTTACTAGTTGAATGGCATCCTTTTCCATAATTATTTCCTCTTTTCTTCATCTTAGGTTTGCATAGTAACAATTTTATGAGCTTCTTGGACTCTTCTTGTAGAAAAGGAGAAAATCTTGTAGCAACCCAAAAAAAGTGCAATTCTCTCTTGTAGTTTAGTAATAAATGTTTGGTTTAGTGTCCTATATTTATTAAAAAATGTATGGGATGTTGATGGTGTAATTTTTAATAATAAATGTCACACAAAATGCTTGTAGACTCTTTTATCAATTTCTTTCTAACTCTTTTTTTCTACAGTTTAAGTTTTATATTTTCAATCCTTCATTTCTAGCAAGTGTGATTTTCATTTGTTGCAAGTACCATATGTGTGTGTCACATTTAAATTTCTACAAGTTATTTCTACTAATGCACCTTGGTGTAGCATAACTTAGTCCAACAACTCAAATTGGTTCCTTTTCATTTAACCATCACTCCAATACCTCCCACTTGTATAAGAATTGAAAGAGGAAGAATATATTCCCTACTACACACAATGTTGAATCCTCATAAGGTTTTGCAAACTGTGTGTTCCTTTTCATTTAACCATCACTCCAATACCTCCCACTTGTATAAGAATTGAAAGAGGAAGAAGATATTCCCTACTACACACAATGTTGAATCCTCATAAGGTTTTGCAAACTGTGTGTTCATAATTAAATTTGATATTATTTTGGTTGTAACATTGTTATTGCAATTTTCTAGGCCATCACTTTTGGAGCCCTTGCCAGGAAGTTTCAAAGTACACATTTCTTTTTTCATTGATTGATACACTCATTGTTATTTTTTTCTTTTGAAAAAAGAGAAAAAAAATATTAGCATAATTTCAAAAGATATAAAACATATTTTTGTTTTATTTATTTACTCCTTTTTTTTTTCATAATTTATTTCTTTTATGCTTTGTAGAATTAGTGACGTTACATTATTTTATTTTATTTTTAAATCCCCTATTTTACTAAAAACCAACCCTTTTCAGTTTATTGTGAACCTCCTACCCTATCCACAAGGATATTTGAGGCCCTTTAGAGTGATAATTTAAGGAAATTTAAGGATCTTACAAGAGGAAAAAATCCTTCAAAACCCACCGCTACTATGGTTGAGGAAAGACAAACTGAACTATTTATATTCCCTATTATAGAGATAGATGGAGAAGCAAGAATGAAAACTATTAACCCGTATTTTATTTCAGACATATATGGTATAATCACATAATACGCTAAGACCTTTATGTTTTAGTTTTTTTGTTGTGTATATAACTTATCACTACACCGTAGATGAGTAGAAGCTCAAGATTTTTCCTTGCACCTTGAAGGATGCAACTCTACAGTGATTCATCAGCCTTGAAGGTAATGATATCACCACCTGGTACCAAATGCACAATATTTTAATATTAATTATAAGTTTTATTATATAGAAAGGGACACTAGATATGACATTTTCAAAATGGTTCAAGGGGAAAATGCGTCTTTGAAGGATATGAGGAAATGTTGCAGCTAAGTTACAAAACGACACATAATTTCACTATGGCACACGACTCCCTAAAGCTTGTATGTTTTGTGGGAGTTGTAAAATATTTCATGGAAACCCTCAACTTATTGGCTAATGGAGATATCTATCAAATTACCTCTGATAAGATTGAGTAGTTTTTCAAAAAATATTTGAGAGCCATTCGATAAAGAGGTAGAGTGAGAAATATTTCAGAAACTCCTTCTTCTTCCTCCATGATTTCTATTTCTAAAAATGAAATAGGATTTATGTTATTAGACATTACAAACCCAATATTTCACACATTTCCTATGCATATGTATACCTTTTAGATCATAAAAAGCAAGAAGACGTAGAAAAAACATTAGGCATGTTTTTGCCTCCAGTGCACTAAGAGACACTATAGGAATGAATGCCCCTTGAATGTTATAGAAGTGTGCCTTATATGTGAATAATATAAATAATATCATTTTATAGATAATTTTCCATGTCTGTGAAGTTTTAAGGTTTTTTAGAAGGGAAGAAAAGGGAGCATGGTGTAGTTGTGCTTCGTCAATTAGAAGATACCACTATGTTCAATACAATTTCAACAAGGTATACACTTCCCTTCATGTTTCAATCATAATTAAAATGTTCAATATCAGTTTTGGTGCCATCGTAATCATTTTCCTTAGACCTTGCCAACTCCTTGGCCATATCCTCCTCAACTTGTTATTCCTCGCTTATAGCCATATTCCAACAAACCTCCTCAATAGGTTAATCCACCACAAGGATGGATGATTTAGGAGGCCTAACCACCTACTATGATGCCTACTCCTCAACAACAACAAAAAAACCTATAATATTTCTCCACAAAACCTCCATATGCATGCTCAACAAAATCCCAATCCTAATAATAAAAACACCCAACCTATTTACAGTGACGACACTAGTTATCATAAATATTTAATAGAAATCCCAAAATTAACCCTTAGATAAGGGAAGGTTCCCCCAAATGTATTCCCACCTTCTCTTAATGAAGATGCTAAGAAGGAGAGGAGGATCTTGTGCCTCATATCATTCACAAAAAACATCCCTATCCTGAAAGGTTAATAATGCAAAAAACACACACCCTAGAAGAGGTTGAAATTATCGAAGGAAAGAAGAATCTGTGTAAAAATGTTTGAAACTAGGAAATTACTAAGAGGGTGAGGGGGGCGGGAGGTGAATAAATAATTATATATTTTAAAAGTGGCCAATTTTATTTATTTTTAACATCATTTTAACCATTCCTTTAACAATATTCAAATTTATGTAAGTTTTCAATAATTAACCATAAATTAAGAAAAAAATGCACAAGCAGCATATTCAACACATCTAAACACTAGATATAAGTGGAAACCCATAAATAAGGAAAAACACAAATTTTTTTTTTCCATGTAAAGGAAAGCACCACCCTTCAACATCAATTTTGGAAGGTTCTACCAACAATAGGGTTCAACCTTTCTTTTCCTCTACGAGCTACAACTTATTGGGATCACCCACTACCTCCTATTATGGGGATCCAATCCATTACTTTTTAGCTTGCTACATGAAAGGAGACACAAATTCCCAGATACATCAAATTTTTATTCTGTACAATTACATGGTCTTTAATTATAAATTCTTCTTACTCTTTCTCTCTCTTCTGGAATCTGTCCTTTCCCTCTTTACAAATACTTATGTTCTTTGACCCTTTTATCAATTTTGTTCCACTTATACTCCTCTTACTCTTTTTATTTTTGCTAGGAAATTAATGAAATAATTCTCAGGTAGTTCAAAAACAAAAATGATCTTATACATTATAAACATTCATATTTAGGGATAACTTGTTGTCTATTTGTAATCAAATGTAGTGATTTGAAGTGATTCAGTTTGTCTTTACAACTTCACATGGACCATTGGTTTCAATTTTTCTTTCAAACTTTGAGCCTCAAAATATTAAAAACTAGCCTAGATCCATATTAACTCTGGATCTATCAAGCACAGAGAGGGATCAAATATCTCGAGGTGCAAACCTCTTTTTTGAGTGAAAAACATGAGGAAAGGTTTGCACCTCGAGAGATTTGATCCCTCTTGGTGCTTGATAGATCTGGAGTTAAGATGGATCTAGGCTGGTTTCAGTCACGTGTTACCAAGGAAAATATTTCAAAGAGATGATTAATTTTATCAATAATATGTAAAAATATCAAATATTAATATAATCATTTTAAATATTCTAAATATTTCCTAGATTAACTTGGTCATTTTAATTTTAAATTTTCTTAGTTACCTCAGTTCGTTTTGATGATAAATATTGCTAATAACTATAATGATGAAAAATGATGAAATATCTTTTCTGAATGCAAAGTGAAAATAACAGTGTTGAAAGATAGAAAATGTGAATAATAAGAATGTACTCATGTTACAAATAGTCTTCATTGTGATCAATCTCAAACTATTTTCTTCCACTATTCTTATTGCAACCCTTGTTAGTTTTGTTGTCTTTTCATATCGATTATATGAAAAAGAAAATTTAAATCGTAAACCATTTAAATCTTTAGCTCGAGCTGTTGTAGTAAACATGATACCTTATCTCTCTTGCTCTCCAATATTAATAGGTTAAATTACTATAACACAAAAATCATGTACATTGTCAATAACGTTTTGTGCTTGTACTAAAATCAATGCATAATTTTAATCCAATCGGTTTAAAATTAATGTACCGTCATATATCCAATTACATCAAATCATAAATCAACATACACATTGAAATCAATGCATTTAATGCAAGCAATCAAATAAGATTAGAAAATAACTTCTACATTGAAATCAATGCACCTAATGCAAGCAATCAAATAAAATTAGAAACCAACATCTACACTGAAATCAATGCATTTACTCAAAGCAATCAAATAGGATTATAAATCGCCATCTACACTGAAATCAATGCATTTAGTGCAAAAAATCAAATAGGATTAGAAATAATCTACATTGAAATCAATGAATCTAGTGCAAGCAATCAAATATAATTATAAATCGGCATATAAATTGAAATCAACACATCTAGTGCAAGCAAAAAAATACTATTAGAAATCACCACCTACACTGAAATCAATGCATCTAGTGCAAGTAATCAAATATCATTAGAAATAAATATCTACATTAAAATCAATGCATCTAGTGTAAATAATCCAATGGGATTATAAATCACCATCTCCACTATAAATCAATCCATCTAGTGCGAGAAATATTCTTCCCTTTCTCCACCCTCCATCCATATCTATATCCCCCTCCATCTTTTGTTTTTTGTCTCTCTATCTCACCCCCATAAATAGAAACACTCTTGCGCTCCATATATATCATTCTCTCTGTCAATCACCCCCTATCCCCATCTCTCTCTTCTTCCTTCTCTTCACCTTCCATATATATCTCTATCTTCCCCTTCTCTCCCTCTCCCCCACTAATATCTCTCTTTCCTTCTTTTGTCCTCTCTCTCTCTCTCTCCATCTTCTTAATCACTCACTCTCTCTCTCTCTAGAAACCAACATCTACACTAAAATCAATGCATTTACTCAAAGAATCAAATAGGATTAGAAATCACCATCTACATTGAAATCAATGCAATTAGTGCAAACAATCAAATAGGATTAGAAATCATCTACATTGAAATCAATTAATCTAGTGCAAGTAATCAAATATAGTTATAAATCGACATCTAAATTGAAATCAACACATTCACTGCAAGCAATCAAATTGTATTAGAAATCACCACCTACACTGAAATCAATGCATCTAGTGCAACTAATCAAATATATTTAGATATAAATATCCACACTAAAATTGATGCATCTAGTGAAAATAATAAAATAAGATTAGAAATCACCATCTCCACTTATATCAATCCATCTAGTGTGAGAAATATTCCTCCCTCTCTCCGCCCTCCATCCATATCTATATCCCCCTCCATATATTCTTTTTTGTGTCTCTATCTCACCCCCCTAAACACACGCGCTCTCACACTCCATATATATCAATCTCTTTGTCAATCACCCCCTCTCCCCATCTCTCTCTTCTTCCCTCTCTTCACCTTAAATCTATATCTCTATCTTCCCCTTCTCTCCCTCTCCCCTACTAATATCTCTCTTTCCTCCTTTTGTACTCTCTCCCTCGCTCTCCATCTTCCTTATCACTCTCTCTCTCTCTCTAGAAACCAACATCTACACTGAAATCAATGCAATTACTCAAAGAAATCAAATAGGATTAGAAATTGCCATCTACTCTGAAATCAATGCATTTAGTGCAAAAAATCAAATAGGATTAGAAATCATCTACATTGAAATCAATTCATCTAATGCAAGTATCAAATATAGTTATAAATCGACTTCTAAATTGAAATCAACAAATTCAGTGCAAGCAATCAAATTGTATTAGAAATCACCACCTACACTGAAATCAATGCATCTAGTGCAAGTAATCAAATATCATTAGAAATAAGTATCTACACTAAAAGCAATGCCTATAGTGCAAATAATCAAATAGGATTATAAATCACCATCTCCACTTATATCAATCCATTTAGTGTGAGAAATATTCTTCCCTCTCTCCACCCTCCATCCATATCTATACCCCCCTCCATCTCTTCTTTTATGTCTCTCTATCTCAACCCCCTAAAAGACACACTCTCACACTCCATATATATGAATATATTTGTCAATCCCCTCTTCTCCCCATCTCTGGCTTCTTCCCTCTCTTCACCTTCCATCTATATCTCTATCTTCCCCTTCTCTCCCTCTCCCCCGCTAATATCTCTCTTTCCTCCTTTTCTCCTCTCTCCCTCTCTCTCCATATTCCTTATCACTCACTCTCTCTCTCTCTCTCCACCTTTCTCTCTCCATGTCTTTCTTCTTACCTCCCACTCCCTCCCCCTCCAAGTTCATCTCTCTTTCCCTCCCTCTCTCCACTTTCTCACATCCTCTCTCTTCCTTCCTCTCTTTCTCTCTGATCTCCCTCTCTTTCTTCACCCACCAAAAATGTTACTATATCCCTCCCTCTCTCCTTATATCTCCCTTTCCCCCCCTTATCTCCTTCTCTCCTTATTTGTCTCTTTATCTCGGCCCCAAATATACACGCTCTGTCCCTCTCTCTCCCTTGTCACTCCTTCTCTCTCTCCACTTTTCACTGTCTATATTTCTTATTTCCTACATCTCTCCCCCTCCAACTCCATCTCTCTATCGATCCCTCTCTCCTCCTCTCTCTCAAGTCCTCTCTCTCTTCCTTCTTCTCTCTCTCTCCTAACTTCCTCTCTCTTCCCTTCTTTCTCTCTCTCTCTCTGTCTCTCTCTCTCTCTTCCCTCCAATACTCTCTCTTCCCCCATCACTCTCCTTCTCTCTCTCATCCTTCCTCTCTCTCCCTTTCTCTCCCACCTCCCTCTCTCTTTTCCCTCCAATCCTCTCTCTTCCCCCATCTCTCTCTCTCTCTCTCTCTCTCCCTCTCTCTCTAATCCTCTATCTTCCCCCATCTCCCTTTCTTTCTCTCTCTCTTTCCGTCTCTCTCTCTCTCTAACTACATTACTATATCCCTCCATCTATCCTTCTCTCTTCTTCTCTCCCCCCTTCTTCCATACATCTTACTTTGTCTCTTTATCTCACCCCTAAACATACACTCTCTCTCTCCATCTCTCCCTTATCACTCTCTCTCTCTATCCACTTCTCTCTCTCTCTCTCTATTTATTCTTAGTTATGTAAACTAATGAACATAAATATCCTTAAATATAAGGCAGATTCTGGAGTAAATATGAAAAGAGGTTTTATTTACTTACCATACCTCCGATTTATTTATATTTTTATTTATTTACCATACCTCTTTTATTTAATATGGTATTTGGCCCATAGGCTTGTTACATAATTAAATTTTTATTTATTTGATATATTGGTATTTATTTACCTTACTTCTTTATACCTATTTTATATTTATTTATTTACCATACTTATTTTATAAATATGGTATTTGGCCCATGGTATCAATATTAATTTGTCCCATGGTATTCGTCCTATAGGCTTCATCTAAATAAAACCTCATTTTTAAGTTTTTTAAATATAAAAAGGTTTATGGAGTAAATATAAAAAGAATTTTTATTAATCTACCATACATCTAGTTTAAATATATTTTTATTTATTTACCATGGCTCTAGAGTAAGTATAAAAATAGTTTATTTATTTACCATACCTCATGTTTATTTATATTTTTATTTATTTAAATTTTAAAATATTGCAACTTTGATGGAGAGATATTTGTTTTGGATTTTGATTGTTTGTGTTGAATTAACTCTTTTCCTTTGATTTAGGAAATGGTATTGACTTTAGTAAAGAGTAACGATGTATAAATTTTTGCTTAATTTGGAAATTCAATGTGGTAAACTTTTTTGTTAAAAGTAAATTTATGATCCATTTAAATTCACGTATATAATTTACTATCCATTCAAATTATATAAATAATACATAGTTGTATTTTAATAGTTAATCTCCGCCCATTAATAAGTTTAAAAAGTTATATATAATCTAAATATTCAAGTTATATAAAATTCAAGATTAGGTTAATGCTTTGGCCGACATTAAAAAAAGTAAATTTTTTTTAGAATGTGACATACCCGACATCAGGGTCATACCCGGTTGTAAATTGTGCCTCTTGGCCCAATTAATGATTAAAAAATTAGCATATAAGTTAAGCATATATACATTTTAAAAAAACATATAATTAGATTTATAATTATGAACATATATAACCACTTTATCATAAAAAAATAAAATATAATTCATAAATAAAATTTATTACAAAACCATGTTCTCATACCATACTATACATTTGCCCAAAAATCAGAGCTCACAAATTTTTTGACCGTTGATCTTCAATTAA
Organism: Pinus albicaulis; assembly: GCA_034641835.2. Lineage (NCBI taxonomy): Eukaryota > Viridiplantae > Streptophyta > Pinopsida > Pinales > Pinaceae > Pinus > Pinus albicaulis. The sequence goes on along the minus strand of CM076572.1, from coordinate 179,029,145 downwards.
ATGACTGTTCTGGATTCCATGTTTGTGAGACGGTTAAGTGACTCGGCAACCCACATGGAACTCCCGTGGTTCATGAATACACAGGCTAGACCCGAGGTAATAGGTACTACAAATTTCCAACCCTATATAGAGCTCTCTGAATCAGGTACCGTAGTCAAACACACTCGGCGGATCCCACACTGTTTTTTGACAATGTCTTTCACATGCTTCACACTATTTCTATATTTTCTCATTTCTACTGTTTTCACATGCTTAACACGATATTTCGACATTTTCTACTTCTGCTTTAAAATTTACACACCTAGTGCGCAGGAGTTGTTTCGTCGAATAATGAAATTGCCTAGGTGGGAACGTCAGATACAAATGGCGACGATTACTGTAGATGATGGAGGATTATGGTTGTAGAACACTGATGATTACTTTGACCGCTCAAAATTATTGTCAATATAATCGAGTTCTTTAGTGTAACCCCCTAAGACTAGCGTAGTTCTTTAACCTATGGTCTATTATGATAATTAATATTTATTTTACTTGTCTCTTAATTAGCCGCAATGATCCTATTAGGGCATGAAATATTATAAAAAATATTATAAAAATATCATATAATATAGCTTTAAATACTATGATCTTTTTCATTTCTTTTACAATGACTCGACTCATAGTAGGAGATAAGGCTAGATTCTACAATTCTTATTTGTCGAATCTATGATCATTAAGGATTTGAACCTTTACCTTGTGATTGAACGCTTATTTTATTTGATATATATATATATATAAAGTCCTTGTTGATATTAAAAATATCCTTTTGTGCATTTATATAGAAATGATTGTAGTTGTTCTTGTCACATTAAAAACTCCCAATGAGATTATTTAACTTTTTCAAGTATTCACTAGTCCTTATATGCTCCTCTTTGAAGTTAAATTAATGAGAAGAAGGAGAAGATACTAATCCCAACTTTTGCCTCAGATATTCAAAGGGTTTTCTGGCCAAGGCTTGGTTAATATATCAATTATTTTTTCTTTATTTGATATTTATTCCAACTTTAAAATCTAATCATCAACCTTCCCTTGAAGGAAATGATATTTTATGGGAATGTGTTTGGTTTTAGAGGGAAGGATTGAATTATTTGATATTATTATTGCACTTATATTATCACATTTGATAGAGTAGGCTCATCAGATGCTGCTACCTTCATGTGTTGTATAGTTTTCTTTATCTAAATTACTTGTGTGAAACAAGATTTTTCTGTTATATATTTATCTTTGGAAATAGATGATTAGATTTAGCTTTTTTCATGCTTAGCAAAGAAACCAATGGTTCTCCTAAGAAAATTTCACTTCCACATGTAATTTTTCTATCATCTATGGAGTTGTACCAATCTACATCTCTGTAAGTTGTAGTGAAAACTATTTTCCTTTTGGCTACCAAAATTCATAATCCATTTTTCCTTTTAAACATTTAAATATTATTTTCTTACTAAGAGATAGCTTTGCTTCGGATTTGATTTATGTCTTTCTATTGAGACAATTTCTATCATTATGTCTGGTATTAAAGATGTAATGTATAATAGGCTATCAATCACAGAATTATACAAATTTTGATCATTTTTTTTCTGATTCATAATCCTTTCATAGATTGCATCCAACAACCATGGGAGTGGTGATAGGGGTATGATCCTCCATTTTGATCCATTTTAGCATTTCTTTAAGTATTTCCCTTGAGAGATGAAAATGCCTTCTAAGTTTGATATGATTTGTAGAACAAGGAAGAAATAAATTTCTCCAATCATTTACATTTAAAACTCTCACTTCATTACATTAGAAAACCACTGGAATAGGTAGTTTTTTTGCTTCTCAATATTATGTCATCAACATATATAACTACAATCAAAATTTATTCATCATATGATTTTATCTACAAGTTGATGTCAGTTTCCCCTTCCTTGAAACCTTTCTTTTGAAGATATTTGTCTAAGAAAGAATACTATGCTCATGTTTAATCCATAAACTGTCATGGATATTCCACTCAACAGTTCGTCACAATAGATTTTATAATAATATATTAAAATACTAAAATTTCACACTATTACAATTTTATTAAACTTTAAGTTCTATATATTTAACTATAGTTGGTACACACATGCGAATGGAAATTATGAAGAAAAATAGAGAACAAAAAAAAAAGCTCACACACACATACGACAAAATATATGCTCTCTGGGAAACCCTTTTGAGAGAAAACCTAACTGGAAGTCGAGAACTCTTCACTCTCTTTCTATGTCTGAAAATATGGTTGCAGGTACAAATAAGTAATGGTTATGGCCCATGGGATGCTAGAGTGCATAGATCATCTCTATGTGCTCTATCTGTGATATCTCATGGCTATGTTTTCTCAGCTATGGAATAAAATTCTTTTGAAAGAATGGAATTCCCCTTCCTCGTAGTGGCCCAGTTATAGCACAACTCGATCGCCTACTTGTGGTTAATTTTGAGTACATCAAAACTTAACTACAGTTACAGTATAGACTCTTCTAGAGTATTTTACATCATAAACACTCGTGTAGCCCATTTTCCATGAATAATGGGGGATGACACGACATACTCCTGAACTATAGGAGTGAAAAAAACAAGGTCAACTTCTGAGTGGCATAAATTTTACATATAGTCTTCGATTGATGCACTCCTTGCATCGTTGGAAACATCTGTATGTGCGCAATAGCATGAAAATTTGTGGCACCTAAAAAGACAAATTTTCACCCCCAAAAAATGTCAGTTGATGCCTCAAAATGCCCCCGGAAGATTTAAGACCATGTTTCACCAAATAGGGTCCCACTGATAAAAAAAATCCCATGAGCAACTTCCTCCACTTTTCCCACTCCAAATGCATTGATATGGATGAAAAAAATATAATTGTCTAATTCGGATAACTTCGCTTCCATATATTCTTGAAATTCTTCTAGTTTTTCACACATTCTATCTTCAATTACATCAATCCCTCCCCCAACCACATCTCAAAGCAAGATCTTATCTAAATTATCTACTATATTGACCATTATCTACTATGCTACTATGTCCATTCAATTTATTCCTCTATTTCTTTCTCCCTCTCTATTTCCTTCTTCTAACTAGAATGCTCTGCTACAATCTCTACGCATGTCTACTAAGTAGGCCATGTTTCCTGTGATCTTTCACTCTTTGAGGGAGACTTACGCACATTTTCTGGATGGGAAATAGGCCCTCGTAGGTCTATTGATCCACAAAATTTAGATGAAATAGAGGTTTGTAGTCTAGGAGTCCTATAATTTTGCTGAGGTGGAGGGATTTTCCATTGATGTTGTTGAAAGGATGTTCCAGAGGAGGTCCCCATTAACTAAACAAACTTTTCTTTTAGTTTCTGTGTATCTACAAATTTCGTTCGTGTTACAATAATGAATTCAAGTGTATTGTTTCATAATAAGAAGTTGTAAAGTGAAAACCTACTTAAACATGTGCCTAACAAACATGTATGTTTGACCTATTGAATACCCCTCATGAACCTCTAATCCCTTGACTTGGCTAAATTTCTGCAGATGATTAAAACATATATTTTCCACTATTGACCTCTTCCTAAAAAATTACAAATGTATCATGGTTAGGACAAGTAAGAAAACATATATGTTGCAGATTTAGAACCTTCAACTTTAGTTCATTAACGTAATTTTACCTTTCTCCAATTACTTCCTGCAAGGATAGGTTTAAAACATTTACCAATTGAAGAAAAAAAAATCCCTTCATTATTTATAACAACCTTAAATTTTCAAGAAATGTTTAAATCCTTATATATTATATTTTGCGCATTCTAAATATTGGCTAAGGGTCGTTCTATTACAAGAGTTGTATGATTCCATAAAAAAATGCCCTGGTACCTGAAAAAAAATATATAGATTGAACACTAGCAAAGAAACAAGGCTCTATATTTGATCACCTTCTAAATAATTGAAAACATGACTCATTTTAACAACCACAAAAATGTAGAGAAATAATAAATAACTGATTCATGAGAGCTACTAAAATCAATCATTTCCTTCAACAAATTAAGAACAAAACAAAAACAATTTTGCCACAAATATTGTGCATTTAATATAAAACAAGAAAGAACCAAATTATCTCCTTAAACGACTTGGTGCATAGCACATAAACATGAAAAATCATGGTTAATCAACCTACACCAGTTCAAAATTGTCAATACCTCGCCACACTTTCTTGAACATAAACAATGAACATCATTTTCAATCATCTAAAATTAGTTGTTGCGGCCATAACTCCAAAATGAATCGAAATTGATAGTTCAACATAGGTTAGGTTCAACCCAAGATAATGGGAGGTCTTGAGATTTAAGAGATCACAGGAAAGTGCAGCTACCCATTTGGTCTACAAGGCCAAATGGAAATAATCTAGTAGCAAATACATAGATGAAAATTGCATGTATAAATTGAGAGGTCCTAAAGGCCAAAATTCATATACACAAGAAACAAAAGTAAAGTTGACCAACAGTTCCATGATCTCTGGAGTTTTCTCAATCATTGCCTCGGGAAATGAAAAATAGGGAAAGTAAACCCAGAGACTCGACCTTTGAAACACCTTAAATATTTAACCTCTATAAATAAAATAAATATCAACACAAACTTAGAATACATTGCAACACACCCTTCAATGATGCCACCCAACATAAAACATGAAGAAAATGAAATAAATGAAGAAAAAATACCTCATAGTTAGATATTGTGCACATGAAAAATGACAAGTTAATGGTCGATTGCAAATGAAGGCACCAGAATTCAACCTTGTACCTTTCATGTCATCCCAAAATAAAAATAACAATAAAATTTGATCGAATCCCCCTCCCTACAACTACACTAATTAAATATAGAAGCCAAGAGTTGTCAGGTGTGTTTTGAGGTGACAATTATAACCATATTACAGTGTAATGGGTTGTACCATGGACATAGTTGCATGGGTTTGAGGTGGCGTTGAGGTGTAAATATACCTCATAAGTTGAATAAAATGAGTGCAATTTTTACCTATATAAATTGTTTATGATATATGATTAATGTTTTTTTGTTGGAAACTAGAAGAGAAAGATATGAAAAGAGAGGCATTGAGGTTTGTTGTAAGTCAATCAAAAGTAAGGGAAAGTCTATCCTATTAGGAATTTTTTTCAAGTTTCCTCATCAATAGGACTAAATTCTATTTGGAGCTAGAGAGTTGGCCTCAAAATCATTAATTCACTACTCTAGATATCAAATTCTTGACATATCCAACCTAGTCTAGTAGATAGATTTGTCTTTGATAAAGGTTGCAAAGGCTAAGGTGAAGATCTCCCATTTTTAATGTGGTTTTTAAGCCTTGCACTTGATAATACTAAAATAAAGGCCAATATCTTTTAAGAAGGTCCTTGATTTTACGAAAACTCAATATCAATGCTCAATTAATGGTGTGATTCTTTTTATTTGGGTTTGGCCTTGAACTTTGAGATCTATCTTTTAGTCTAGCTATCAATTTGTCAATTCATTAATGTGTTGAGAATGTCTCAAGGGATATATGGGATGATATGGTTATTTTCAAATATCGCTCACTTTAAACCCTATAAAGAGATGGTGCGCCCCATTTTGTTGTCGTAATATTTCAACCACAAGATCTTCCTAAGAGGATGCCCCTAAAGGGAGGATATGTAAAGGAACTGAAAAAAGAAGAAGAAAAATTTCATGATTATTCAAAGGAGGGGTATATATTGTAAGTGCATATAGAGGTGTTTACAAAGGTGAATGGGGAATGGATTTTACCTCCTATTGCAACACCTTCTATTCCACAATTCATGGTGCTAAAGGAAACTAAATTTAAGATTCATAGGTGAAAGCTCAGAACAATCTTAAACAATGAGAATGTAGGTGTGATATAGCATATGATTGATTCTTCAATGGTTGAATTTTTGGGTGATATTTCCTACTAAATGGAAAAAATTGAAGGCCTTCCACATACAGATTAAGTAGAGTATAAGGAAATGTTTACTAATATTCAAAGAGTCTCTCCATATTTTTTCCATGAGATCCATGACATGTATTTTCAAGTGTCAATAACTCATGTTAATATAACATATTTCATTTAGGGCAGATATGCTCCTTAAACTAGTGGTGGATTGTCTAACCAATGAGTAGGAAAGGTTGTTCATTTACAAGGTTAGCATCAATCAAGTATTTTCCCTCTCTTCCCAACTCTAATATTAGGAGAGTGAAAAATGGACTTATTCTTGTGAGAAATTAAAAATATTGGATTATATTAAAGCTCAAGGGCCTAAAGTGGTTTTCACAACCCACAAATCTTTGAACTAACTATGTGTTTTTAAATTAGACCCTTATGGTTAAGGAGCTGCAAAAGAGGAAGACCTTATGGATTTTTTTTTAGGGGTTTGACTAGGCTCACCTATGTAATAACTTCTTTTGTCAAATGAGAAATGAAAATTTGGGCACTATTACAATAAACTTAATGCTCTTTTCTCACTTGTTTATGCTTATGTATTGTTAAACCCAAAAAAATTAGATCGTGTGTTAAGTAACCTGTACTTGAAATGTTTGTAGAAATTTTTCAATATTTTGAAAGTATAAAATGTTTATGTTTGAATAACTTGCTAATGAAAAAGGAATTTCAAGGCATTATAAACAAATACCTAGAAAAATAATTTTCAATATTATGTGCTCCTTCTTTATTTACATCCATCGAGGAATGTTATTGTTAATAACAAAGAAAATTCACACTAAGTAAGTAAATTTTAACTCTCTAAATGGATGGACACCATGAGATGCCAATGAAAGCCTAAGATTATAGAGAAACCAATGACCCCTAAAAAATTAGTGAAGTGATGGGTCAAAAAAAAAAAATCAATGAATCTAGCTAAGGGTTTTACTCCACTTAGAGTTTCAAGTTGGTAGTTTAAGATTCCATTTTCCTAATTAGGATATCTTCTAGAGAGGAAGAAACAACTGATTCTACAAGAATTGGATTGTTTTATTCTAGGTATTTATGAATACAAAGCCATATTAAATGAGGTGCATATAATCTCAAAAAACTTGGTTGATGCAATAGGAAATTTCTAGAATATTTTCCTTGGTTGATGCTTCAAATTATTTATGTCCTTCTACCTATGAGATTGTTATGTATTTTCTTTTAACCCATTCCCTAATATTTGCTTTGGGTTGGATCTAGAATGTACCTTAAAATAAATTTATTTTCCAAAATATTTATAATTTTAAGCATATTCGCTACTATCCTAGGATTTGTAATGATTTTATTTCCCCGCTCTATAACTTATCTTTGAGAAGGAGTGCCCTGGGTTCTCCCCCAGAATTGTGGTTTCCTTGGAGTTGATTGGTAATAGAGATATAGCTAAGAATGTAAGCTACATGCATGCACATGGAGCTACTAAGCCTCACTATTCCTTTCCAAATCATGCATTGGATAGGCTCTTGATAAAACAAATAACCTACCAAACTACTCTATATGGCCTCGAATAATCATGAAGGTTAGGGTAAATAGATAATGCCCTCACTATACTATTTTTTAGGTGCACACGCCTTATGTGATTTTAGTAAAATCATAATTTTTGTTAGAGATAAAAATTATTATCATAGAGGAGTTGAACCATCCATAATGCATGACCTATTATTGTACCTATATAGTTAATTTTTTTAATTTTAATGATGTTTCTTACATGAATTTGTGTTGAGCCCCAAAGATGTCCTTTTCTTTCACCAAATTTCACTTCATTTCATTTTTCCTTTATCAATTATAGGCTTGAAAGATCAATAGGATTGATTAAAGTCACTTTAAGAATGCATACAATCCTGACTTTCTAAACTTTTGTGGTCTTGTTGTTGTAGTGATTTTTTACTAGACTTAGCTATAGAATGCAACCATTCTGTAGCTAGTCGCATATTCCGCAGCTATCTTTATGTTCAGACAGGTTACAGGTGTCACTTAAAGAAAAAACGCATATGGTTGAATTCTAGAACTCACCTACGTCATTCCTTGCCCTCTACGAAGTCTGAGCAAAAATCTCCAAGTGGTTATGCACGTGGAGGAAACCAAAACTAAGAAGTAGACTTCTACCAGGACAAGGACTCTGCAAGTGTCTTCAGCAAAGTACGAGGCCTCAACAGGAGTTCTAATTCGATTTTTCTTGAAAAATACACCTATCCCTATTTCTTCTCAATGACAGTTCTGTATTTTTTTTATAAAAATAACTTGGTGAACCGAGAGACAGTTAGTTAGTTGATGTTTTGTTGTTAAGTTGTCCAAGACCGTAATATTTTGTTTTTGAAGCGTTTTCCTTTAATGAAAGAAGTACAACTTTAATACATAATCTGAAGCAATGTTGAGGAGATTCATGTGCCAATCCGATGGTAGAGGGCCCCTACTGTCCGAAAGGCTTTGTGCATATTTTTTTTAGATAAGTAACTTTAGCTTTGTTTCGTTCTTAATTTAGACAGTTTTCTGAACTTCATGTTTTATGCTTACTTACATCGAATAGTGCAGTCAATATTGTTCTCATGAATTGTTCCAAAATATCACTAAAACTGAATGAGATAGAGCTGTAGTATTTCAAAGGCTAATTGCGTATTAGTTCAATTCTGTTCATTGCATTCCAAGTTTTATTAGCTAGTTGTATTCTAGTTCTGTTAAATTCAACTTAAAGGCCTTCATTATTTACAGACTTCTCTTGTTCTTAGTCTCTTCTAACACATTATTATCATATGGACAAGAATTAGTAATATCATTTTGAGGTCTTGACTATTTTTCAATTTCTCATAATTTTACAAACAACCTTTTTCCAAAGCTATTCCAAGAGATCTCTAACCCTTGAATAAGGCTTAATAGTAAAATTTTGAGTTGCAGAATGGGTTGATTTTAGTGTCATAAGTTAAATTAGCATAAAGTTCCTTACTATGTTGCAGATAATCTTTTCTCAACGTGTTCCAACAAATTTCTAACTATGGATGAGATTTTCTCTATGATATTGTAAGTTGTTGTTTACTTAAAAGAACCTCATTGTATGAAACTTATCCTTTTCTCAAGCTGTTCCAACATACCTCTAATGAAATTAATTGGACTGAGTTAATGTTATGAGTTACTTTCCTTGTCAAGCTTTGCAATTGGTGAATTAACATTTTCTGTTCTTAGGTGCCATCCATAGTTTAGAGTAGATTTTTCTCTGTTTTAGTGTGTCCAATAACTTCTCTTTGCCAACAATTTAGTTATTTTCCTCTTAGCACAAAAACACAAAACCAAAAACAATAGAAAAACACTAAACACAACGAAGTAGGAAGAAGATACCTAGGCACAGATAGTGCACTTCACTTCAACAGTTTACTAGCCCTGGTTGACAATTTATGACATCAATTTAGGAACACTAAGTTGAGAAGACAGTTTGTTGAAATATTGACATTTTATATAAATAAATTGACTCTACAAAATGATTGATTATCTCTGGCATAAAAAATAAAGGAATATTCCATTGCAATAGTTTTGGTTCTTTATATGAGTGTTCATGTACATGGGGTTGAATTTAGAGTCAATCCAACTTAATTATAATCTGGTGCTCCTTCGTCTTCCCGCCTAATGGTAATCTGGTCTTCTTCATCTCCATAGCTGCCTTCTCGCATGGTATCCTTCACCTTTACCTCCATCATTATATTGTCGTGATAGAATAAAGTGCCCGCAACTTAAATCTATTCATTACAAGATGACATCATTAGAATTCTCCATGAAATCAATTATTAGGGATGGAACTGGTGATTGGTTGAGTGAATAAATAAAGGATTGTGAATTGGAGACACCAAGGTTCGAGATTGAGGATTGAGACTATGAAATGTGTGTTTCAGGATGGAAAAGGTCAAAGGATTGTGTAGTTGAGGGGATCAAGTGCTCAATACTGGGGTTTGAGGCATAAGGTCTCCCAATGTGTAGTTTTGGAAGGAAAGACTTAAGGAACTGCATAGTTTAGGGACTCACAAGGTGAAGATTGAGGCATCAGACTTGAGGTTTCCCAATGCACAATTTTGAGAGGCTAGGCTATGTAATTGCATAGATAAGGGACTTGATAGCTCATGGTTAAGGCTTGAGGTTTAAATTTTTCTAATGTGCAGTCATGGAGGGAGAAAATTATGAAGGATTACACAGTTTCATATATTAAGGAGTCAGGTTGGAGGTTTGATGATTAAGACTTCATAATGCATAGTTGAGGCTAACTGGGAGGTAATGATTATGTTGGTTTAGAGCTAAAGAGTCAAGTATAGGAATTTTGACTACATAGTGTGCAATTCCAAGAGGTAAGGTTTAGGCTTGAGGGATGAGAGTGCACAATGTATAGTCCACAAGGGTTGACTGAGGTCAAGTTGCCTAGGACTGGATTTTATAGATGAGGTGAAGTGTGGAATCAATGAGACCAAAGTGAACAAGGATGAAAATTGAGCATAATCACACACTTATAAAAATTCAAGGCAAAAAATCTATCACTCAGAATACATGAACAACATACTTTCCTCAATGTGACAACATTCCAATGACTTTCCCCAAGTGCGACACTAGAGGTACACTTTGTGTCGACAATGATGACAGTTATGCGACAATGCATACAAATTTGGGAATGAGTTCCAAACATGTATACATGACTAGAGGGACTCATAAACACCAAATTTACACTTTCAAACAAGAAAAAAATCCACTTTACATGATAAGCAAAATTCCCATTGCCAAAAGAAGACATTTTCTATATGAAGAGAAAATTGTTAACAAAACTTGTGATATGCGAACAATGGTGAAAGAAACACATACTAGAGTAAAGATAACATTAAAATGACACTATTTAAGGTGAATGAAAGTGAAAAAAAAAGGTCAAAAACATGAAATTGACCCTCATGAAAGCGAAGGTGCACAAAAGCGAGAGTTTGAAAAATTGACTGAAATAGAGGTACAATCTCAGCCAAAAGTGGGAGACTATCAATAAATGTGCATAGTGATCGTCGACATAGGTTTCTCATCGCACATGGATATTATGGATGTAGTATTATATTCTCGTTCAATCTTTCATAAAATAATGCACTCGTCAACAGTTTGTGGACTAAGCATTTGTGAGCAGGTGACTTCGACACTTACAATCCAAGAAGGGAGATTAAATAATTAATAGAGTATCAGCCAAACAATAATTTACTATGGAATGACCAATTTTATGATCCAGAGGAGGCTCCAAAATTCAAGTGTAGGAAAAATTTTTGACGGTGTTTAACGCAGCAATAAAAAGAAGTTAACTGAGGTGAAATGGCTCTTGTCACTCAATTAGCTTAGTAAATTCAAGTTAGAGGAATTGGATTTATGTTAAGAATGTGTGATTTCTAAATTTTAGTAATTTAGTTTAGTTATATCCAATTGAGCCTAGTTAAACTAGTTCTAACAGTTGGAGGAACTAGTGGAAGGCCATCTATGTAGTGGGATAATAGTCTAACACAATGATCATCTAATTAACTAATAAATCATCTCAAAATAACTAGTGCATGCAAAGAATTTATTTTCCCGAGTTGTGGTGGAGATTCCAAGGTAGTGTATCATCAGTTGTAGACTATTATTGAGTGTACATGTGTTGCATGCAACCATATGATCAACCTTGGGAATTGCACAATAAATTAGAGGAAAATTCCTAAATAATAAGTGCCTAATTCCTCAAGATTTGTGTAAGTAAATATGGGCTCAAGCCAAGGAATAAATTGACTAAGTGTGGGTCAGAGCTTCCCATTGAGCAGAGAGATAGGTTATTCACTTTCTGGTTGTGCTCAGAGAAAGATTTTTTTTTTAATACATCTCTATTCATCATATTAATGCAATCAAGCATAATGGGTTTATATCAGTTACTTTCCCATAGAAAAGTAATGTGCATGTGTGTTTCTTCTTATTTTGTGTTAAATCTGATTGTTGTTATAAATTGTGAATTAATTTGCACAAAGAAATAAAGTAGAATTGTTTTTCTTGATTTAGATTAAAATTTCTTGAGCAGTTGAAATTCTACACCATATTTCTACACTTTGGAGATTGAGATTTTAAAAGCATAACACCAATATGAACATGATTGCGTTGTTATAGGATATTTAATTATTGAAACATTGTTTTTGTATATTAACCCTTCATATTATAATTTCATGGATTCATGCAAACCATTTATTTTTAGCGAAGTTACTTGACTCTTATTTAGGATTTACCAAAAACAAAGTCCATTCACTTTAAGAAAACATATTCATGATCCAATTGGTGACTCAATAATGCATGTAAGTTCTATGTTTTTTTTATTTTCTTTTTTAATATTATCTTCCTATTCAAGGAAATTTCACAAGAATTTGTTTATTGGCAGGGTCAACCATAATTCCTACCTTCAAATAGCTAGTTGGAGGGAAAAAAAGTCTACTTACATATTTTAATGGTCAAGTGAAGGGTGCAAAGGGCTAAATAAGAAAAATAAATGAAAATCTTTCATGCCCAATGGAGAATAATTAAGAGAATGATATTATTTTCTGCGTCCATAATCAATTTTGGTTGACCTTGATTATGAAATCAAGCTTAATATTAGAATTAATCGATGCAAGAAATTAGCAGATTCACTTAACACTTTTGGATGTTGGAATATAAATGAAATTGAATTGATTAGTGATTGATAGAAATGACTTTGGAAATTATTATCCCAACCATTGATTATGATATTTCCAACAGTTGTTCAAGAGGAATAAGGGATAAAAAGTTCTCAAGCTTAGTTTTAGTATTCTTATTAAGTATGGATTGAGTTCACTTGTTTCTTTGATTGAATTGATGGAGTTTATTTCAAACTATAAAATTGAATATGTTTGCAACATTGAGACTTTGAAAATAATTGCAAGTGCTGAAATTTTTCGTTGTCAAAATCAGAATCTTAAGTATATTATGTACCGTGTCATATTTCCGTTAATTTTCTTGATTGTTTCTTATGCCCTTTTTCTAACCTTATAAAACTTCTTGAGGAATGTAAATCACATTGAATTTTTTTATTAAGTTGCATTTGAATCAAACCCCATCTTAACTCTATCAATAACTATGTAAACCCGGTTCTCAAGGTTTGGTTATGAGAATGGGGTTACATACTTGTTTTTTTTTCATATGTATAAATTTACATGCATGTTTTAGGTGAAACCTTGGAAACACTATAAATAACTTCGGAAGTTAGGATTGATGCCTTGAGGTTCTCTTAAAAAATATACCAAACTAATTTTGAGTGCTCTGATATAGGTTCTAATGTTTTATTAGAAGTTATACATACTCCATTAGGTTGTATGTAAAATTGATTCTTACATAAAAAGCACTAAATAAATGTTATTTGATTAGACCTAATCATTGGTTGATTCATGGGTCATGATAACCTTGTTCAATCTAGTTTTTGTATGCACTACATATGTGATATATAGTAATATTATAGATACACAAATGGATGAATGTCAATACAATGTTAATGACAATGTGCTTACATGCCTCAAAGTTCCTTGGATTCATATGAAGACTCTTAGTTGATTTATCTATTTCTTTATACTCAATGAATTTTTGAGTGTAACTCCTTTGCTCGCTATTATTTAGCTATCATGTGAGGATATTTTGTTTGTTATTGGGGAAATCCAATACAAATTTCCGTGCATATAGAGGTGTTTACAAAGGTGAAGGGGAATGGATTTTACCTCCTGTTGCAACACCTTCTATTCCACAATTCATGGTGCTAAAGGAAACTAAATTTAAGATTCATATGTGAAAGCTCAAAACAATCTTAAACAATGAGAATGTAGGTGTGATATAGCATATGATTGATTCTTCAATGGTTGAATTTTTGGGTGATATTTCCTACTAAATGGAAAAATTTGAAGGCCTTCCACATACAGATTAAGTAGAGTATAAGGAAATGTTTACTAATATTCAAAGAGTCTCTCCATATTTTTTCCATGAGATCCATGACATGTATGTTCAAGTGTCAATAACTCATGTTAATATAACATATTTCATTTAGGGAATATATGCTCCTTAAACTAGTGGTGGATAGTCTAACCAATGAGTAGGAAAGGTTGTTCATTTACAAGGTTGGCATCAATCAAGTATTTTCCCTCTCTTCCCAACTCTAACATTAGGAGAGTGAAAAATGGACTTATTATTGTGAGAAATTGAAAATATTGGATTATATTCAAGCTCAAGGGCCTAAAGTGGTTTTCACAACCTACAAATCTTTGAACTAACTATGTGTTTTTCAATTAGACCCTTATGGTTATGGAGCTACAAAAGAGGAAGACCTTATGGATTCTTTTTTAGGGGTTTGACTAGGCTCACCTATGTAATAAATTATTTTGTCAAATGAAAAATGAAAATTTAGGCACTATTACAATAAACTTAATGCTCTTTTCTCACTTGTTTATGCTTATGTATTGTTGAACCCAAAAAATTAGATCGTGTGTTAAGTAACCTGTACTTGAAAGGTTTGTAGAAATTTTTCAATATTTTAAAAGTATAAAATGTTTACGTTTGAATAACTTGCTAATGAAAAAGGAATTTCAAGGCATTATAAACAAATACCTAGAAAAATAATTTTCCATATTATGTGCTCCTTCTTTATTTACATCCATCGAGGAATGTTATTGTTAATAACAAAAAAAAGTCACACTAAGTAAGTAGATTTGAGCTCTCTAAATGGTTGGACACCATGAGATGCCAATGAAAGCCTAATATTATAGAGAAACTTATGACCCCTAAAAAATTAGTGAAGTGATGGGTCCAAAAAAAAAAAAATCAATGAATCTAGCTAAGGGTTTTACTCCACTTAGAGTTTCAAGTTGGTAGTTTAAGATTCCATTTTCCTAATTAGGATATCTTCTAGAGAGGAAGAAACAACCGATTCTAAAAGAATTGGATTGTTTTATTCTAGGTATTTATGAATACAAAGCCATATTAAATAAGGTGCATATAATCTCAAAAAACGTCGTTGATGCAATAGGAAATTTTTAGAATAATTTCCTTGGTTGATGCTTCAAATTATTTATGTCCTTCTACCTATGAGATTGTTATGTATTTTCTTTTAACCCATTCCCTAATATTTTCTTTGGGTTGGATCTAGAATGTACCTTAAAATAAATTTATTTTCCAAAATATTTATAATTTTAAGCATATTCGCTACTATCCTAGGATTTGTAATGATTTTATTTCCCCACTCTATAACTTATCTTTGAGAAGGAGTGCCCCGGGTTCTCCCCCAGAATTGTGGTTTCCTTGGAGTTGATTGGTAATAGAGATATAGCTAAGAATGTAAGCTACATACATGCACATGGAGCTACTAAGCCTCACCATTCCTTTCCAAATCATGCATTGGATAGGCTCTTGATAAAACAAATAACCTACCAAACTACTCTATATGGCCTCAAATAACCATGAAGGTTAGGGTAAATAGATAATGCCCTCACTATACTATTTTTTAGGTGCACACGCCTTCTGTGATTTTAGTAACATCATAATTCTTGTTAGAGATAAAAAATATTATCATAGAGGAGTTGAACCATCCATAATGCATGACCTATTATTGTACCTATATAGTTACTTTTTTTAAATTTTAATGATGTTTCTTACATAAATTTGTGTTGAGCCCCAAAGATGTCCTTTTCTTTCACCAAATTTCACTTAATTTCCTTTGTCCTTTATCAATTATAGGCTTAAAATATCAATAGGATTGATTAAAGTCACTTTAAGAATGCATACAATAACTGACTTACTAAACTTTTGTGTTCTTGTTGTTGTAGTGATTTTTTACTAGACTTAGCTACAAAATGCAGCCATTTTGTAGCTAGTCGCATATTTCGCAGCTATCTTTATGTTCACACTGGTTACAGGTGTCACTTAAAGGAAAAACGCATATGGTTGAATTCCAGAACTCACCTACATCATTACTTGCCCTCTATGAAGTCTGAGCAAAAATCTGAAGTGGTTATGCACGTGGAGGAAACCAAAACTAAGAAGTAGACTTCTACTAGGACAGGGACTCTGCGGGTGTCTTCAGCAAAGAACGAGGCCTCAACAGGAGTTATAATTCGATTTTGATTGAAAAAGACACCTATCCCTATTTCTTTTCAATGACAGTTATGTATTTTGTTTATAAAAATAACTTGGTGAACCGAGAGACAGTTAGTTAGTTGATGTTTTGTTGTTAAGTTGTGCAAGACTGTAATACTTTGTTTTTGAAGCGTTCTCCTTTAATGAAAGAAGTACAACTTTAATACATGATCTAAAGAAATATTGACGAGATTTGAGTGCCATTCCGATGGTAGAGGGCCCCTACTTTCCGAAAGGCTTTGTGCATATTTTTTTTAGATAAGTAACTTTAGCTTTGTTTCATTCTTAATTTAGGCAGTTTTCTGAACTTCATGTTTTATGCTTACTTACATTGAATAGTGCAGTCAATCTTGTTCTCATGAATTGTTCGAAAATATCACTAACAGTGAATGAGATAGAGCTGTAGTATTTCGAAGGCTAATTGCGTATTAGTTCAGTTCTGTTCATTGCATTCCAAGTTTTATTAGCTAGTTGTGTTCTAGTTCTGTTAAATTCGACTTAAAGGCCTTCATTATTTACAAAATGCTCTTGTTCTTAGTCTCTTCTAACACATTATTATCATATGGACAAGAATTCATAATATCATTTTGAGGTCTTGACTATTTTGCAATTTCTCATAATTTTACAGACAACCTTTTTCCAAAGCTATTCCAAGAGATCTCTAACCCTTGAATAAGGCTTAATAGTAACATTTTGAGTTGCAGAATGGGTTGATTTTAGTGTCATAAGTTAAATTAGCATAGAGTTCCTTACTACGTTGCAGATAATATTTTCTCAACGTGTTCCAACAAATTTCTAACTATGGATGAGATTTTCTCTTTGATATTGTAAGTTGTTGTTTACTTAAAAAAACCTCATTGCATCAAACTTATCCTTTTCTCAAGGTGTTCCAACATACCTCTAATGAAATGAATTGGACTGAGTTAATGTTATGAGTTACTTTCCTTGTCAAGCTTTGCAATTGGTGAATTAACATTTTCTGTTCTTAGGTGCCATCCATAGTTTAGAGTAGATTTTGCTCTGTTTTAGTGTGTCCAATAACTTCTCTTTGCTAACAATTTAGTTCTTTTCCTCTTAGAACAAAAAAACAAAACCAAAAACACTAGAAAAACACTAAACAAAATGAAGTAGGAAGAAGATACCTAGGCACATATAGTGCACTTCACTTCAATAGTTTACTAGACCTGGTTGACAATTTATGACATCAATTTAGGAACACTAAGTTGAGCAGACAATTTGTTGAAATTTTGACATATTATATAAATAAATTGACTCTATACAAAATGATTAATTGTCTCTAGCATACGAAATAAAGGAATATTCCATTGCAATAGTTTTGGGTCTTCATATGAGTGTTCGTGTACATGGGGTTGAATTTAGAGTCAATCCAACTTAATTATAATATGGTGCTCCTTCGTCTTCTCGCCTAATGGTAATATAGTCTTCTTCATCTCCATAGCTTCCTTCTAGCATGGTATCCTTCACCTTTTCCTCCATCATTATATTTTCGTGATAGGATAAAGTGCCCGCAACTTAAATCTATTCATTACAAGATGACATCACTATGAAAAAATCCTAATATAGAATTCTCCATGAAATCAATTGTTAGGGATGGAACTGGTGATTGGTTGAGTGACTAAATCAAGGATTGTGAATTGGAGACACCAGGGTCCGAGATTGAGGATTGAGACTACGCAATGTGTGTTTCAGGATGGAAAAGGTCAAAGGATTGTGCATTTGAGGGTATCAAGAGCTCAATACTCGGGTTTGAGGCATAAGGTTTCCCAATGTGTAGTTCTGGAGGCATCGGACTTGAGGTTTGCCAATGCACAGTTTTGAGAGGCAAGGCTATGTAATTCCATAGATAAGGGGCTTGATATCTCATGGTTAAGGCTTGAGGTCTAAATTTTTCTAATGTGCAGTCATGGAGGGAGAAAATTCTGATAGATTACACAGTTTCATATTTTAAGCAGTCAGGTTGGAGGTTTGATGATTAAGACTTCATAATGCATAGTTGAGGCTGACTGGGAGGTAATTATTGTGTTGCTTTAGAGATAAAGAGTCAAGTATAGGAATTTTGACTACATAGTGTGCAATTCGAAGAGGTAAGGTTTAGGCTTGAGGGATGAGAGTGCACAATGTATAGTCTAAGAGGGTTGACTGAGGTTAAGTTGCCTAGGACTGGATTTTATAGATGAGGTTAAGTGTGGAATCAGTGAGACCAAAGTGAACAAGGATGAAAATTGAGCACGATCACACACTTATAAAAATTCAAGGCAAAAAATATATCACTCAGAATACGTTAACAACATACTTTCCTCAATGTGACAACATTCCAATGACTTTCCCCAAGTGCAACACTAAAGGTACACCTTGTGTCGACAATGATGATAGTTATGCGACAATGCATACAAATTTGGGAATGAGTTCGAAACATGTATACATGACTAGAGGGACTCATAAAAACCAAATTTACACTTTCAAACAAGAAAAAACTCCACTTTACATGATAAGAAAAATTCCCATTGCCAAAAGAAGACATTTTCTATATGAAGAGAAAATTGTTAACAAAACTTGTGATATGCGAACAATGGTGAAAGAAACACATGCTAGAGTAAAGATAACATTAAAATGACACTATTTAAGGTGAAATAAAGTGAAAAAAGAGGTCAAAAACATGAAATTGACCCTCATGAAATCGAAGCTGCGCAAAAGCAAGAGTTTGAAAAACTGACCGAAATAGAGGTACAATATCAGCCAAAAGTGGGAGACTATCAATGAATGTGCATAGTGATCGTCGACATAGGTTTCTCATCGCACGTGGATAATATTTATGGAGTATTATATTCTCGTTCAATCTTTCATAAAAGAATGCACTCGTGAACACTTCGTGGAATAAGCATTTGTGAGCAGGTGACTTTGAAACTTACAATCCAAGAAGGGAGATCAAAGAATTAACAGAGTATCAGCCAAACAATAATTTACTATTGAATGACCAATTTGATGATCTAGAGGAGGCTCCAAAATTCAAGTGTAGGAAAAAATTTAGAGGGTGTTTAACGCAGCAATAACAAGAAGTTAACTGAGGTGACATGGCTCTTGTCACTCAGTTAGCTTAGTAAATTCGAGTTAGAGGAATTGGATTCATGTTAAGAATGTGTGATTTCTAAATTTTAGTAATCTAATTTAGTTATATCCAATTGAGCTTAGTTAAACTAGTTCTAACAGTTGGAGGAACTAGTGGAAGGCCATCTATGTAGTGAGATAATAGTCTAACACAATGATCATCTAGTTAACTAATAAATCATCTCAAAATAACTAGTGCATGCAAAGAATTTAATTTCCCGAGTTGTGGTGGAGATTCCAAGGCAGTGTATCATCAGTTGTAGACTATTATTGAGTGTACATGTGTTGCATGCAACCATATGATCAACCTTGGGAATTGCACAATAAATTAGAGGAAAATTCCTAAATAATAAGTGCCTAATTCCTCAAGATTTGTGTAAGTAAATAGGGGCTCAAGCTAAGGAATAAATTGACTAAGTGTGGGTCAGAGCTTCCCATTGAGCAAAGAGATAGGTTATTCACTTTCTGGTTGTGCTAAGAGAAAGATTTTTTTTTTAGTACATATCTATTCATCATATTAATGCAATCAAGCATAATGGGTTTATATCAGTTACTTTCCCATAGAAAAGTAATGTGCATGTGTGTTTCTTCTTATTTTGTGTTAAATATGATTGTTGTTATAAATTGTGAATTAATTTGCACAAAGAAATAGAGTAGAATTGTTTTTCTTGATTTAGATTAAAATTTCTTGAGCAATTGCAATTATAAACCATATTTCTACACTTTGGAGATTGAGATTTTAAAAGCATAACACCAATATGAACATGATTGCATTGTTATAGGATATTTAATTATTGAAAAATTGTTTTTGTATATTAACCCTTCATCTTATAATTTCATGGATTCATGCAAACCATTTATTTTTAGCGAAGTTACTTGAGTCTTAGTTAGGATTTACCAAAAACAAAGTCCATTCACTTTAGGAAAACATATTCATGATCCAATTGGTGACTCAATAACGCATGTAAGTTCTATGTTTTTTTTATTTTCTTGTTTAATATTATCTTCCTATTCTGTGGAATCTCACAAGAATTTGTTTATTGGCAGGGTTAACCACAATTCCTAACTTCAAATATCTAGTTGGAGGGAAAAAATGTTTACCTACATATTTTAATGGTCAAGTGAAGGGTGCAAAGGGCTAAATAAGAAAAATAAATGAAACTCTTTCATGCCCAATGGAGAATAATTAAGAGAATGATATTATTTTCTGCGCCCATAATCAATTTTGGTTGATCTTGATTATGAAATCAAGCTTAATATTAGAAGTAATCGATGCAAGAAATTAGCAGATTTGCTTAACACTTTTCTATGTTGGAATATAAATGAAATTGAATTGATTAATGATTGATAGAAATGACTTTGGAAATTATTATCCCAACCATTGATTATGATATTTCCAACAGTTGTTCAAGAGGAATAAGGGATAAAATGTTCTCAAGCTTAGTTTTAGTATTCTTATTAAGTATGGATTGAGTTCACTTGTTTCTTTGATTGAATTGATGGAGTTTATTTCAAACTGTAAAATTGAATATGTATGCAAAATTGAGACTTTGAAAATAATTGCAAGTGCTGAAATATTTCGTTGTCAAAATCAGAATCTTAAGTATATTATGTACCGTGTCATATTTCCGTTAATTTGCTTGATTTTTTCTTGTGCCATTTTTCTAACCTTATAAAACTTCTTGAGGAATGTAAATCACATTTAATTTTTTTATTAAGTTTCATTTGAATCAAACCCCATATTAGCTCTACCAGTAACTATGTAAACCCAGTTCTCAAGGTTTGGTTATGAGAATGGGGTTACATACTTGTTTTTTTTCATATGTATAAATTTACATGCATGTTTCAGGTGAAACCTTGGAAACACTATAAATAACTTTGGAAGTTAGGATTGATGCCTTGAGGTTCTCTTAAAACATATACCAAACTAATTTTGAGTGCTCTAATATAGGTTCTAATGGTTTATTATAAGTTATACATACTCCATTAGGTTGTATGTAAAATTGATTCTTACATAAAAAGCACTGACTAAATGTTATTTGATTAGACCTAATCATTGGTTGATTCATGGGTCATGATAACCTTGTTCAATCTAGTTTTTGTATGCACTACATATGTGATATATAGTAATCTTATAGATACACAAATGGATGAATGTCAATACAATGTTATTGACAATGTGCTTACATGCCTCAAAGTTCCTTGGATTCATATGAAGACTCTTAGTTGATTTATTTATTTCTTTATACTCAATAAATTTTTGAGTGTAACTCCTTTTCTCACTATTATTTAGCTATCATTTGAGGATTTTTTGTTTGTTATTGGGGAATTCCAAGACAAATGTCCGTAGTGGGAAACACTCATTTTTTGTTCTATCATTTCCAAATTGAGATGAAAATTTTTGTGCTATATTTTGGTTCAACCAAACATTACTACACATGATGCTTTTATGTTTTTCAAGGTGTTAATACCTATTTCCCATCAATCGGAAGCATGATGGGTTCACTCAATGGTGCGTGATGTTCAAATTTTAAAAAATGCATTGGAAACAAATCAATTTTTGGCATCTTCGAACTTTAGAGATTGAAATTATATTTTGAGTAATTTTCAATTCTGTGAGGGCTTAAGGATGATAAAGATGGATCAAACAAGGGATATTAATCATAAAAGGTCTCCAATTTAGATCTCACATGTCCTTTTCCTCTTGGAGGAATTCTTTTTGACATTTTCCTTAGCAAACTTTCAGTGATGATTACCTTAAAAAATAAACCTCAATAGTGTTTAACTATTTTTAATGCAGTTAAAGAAATAATATATTTTATTATTATGACCAAAAAATAACCATTTCATTATACTTTCAATGGCTATTCACTAGACAGACATTTTCCAACCAAAAAAATATTAACTTTGTCAAACATTAGGATTTTGATGGATAGATAATTGACTTGGTCAAATGTTAGATATCTGATGAACATTATATAATTATCGCATATTTGAGGAACACACATATTTTGGATATGCGACTAACATATCACCGAATATCCAATGATAATTATGTTTACGAGATATCCAACAAAATTGGGTTTTTTTTTTTTTTTAAATACACAAACTATTTGCAAGTAAAATATGACATTATGACTGAAGTATTAAAGTACAATGCATATTTTATGCCCATATATACTAGTGGGGTTTACGGGTTAGGGGTTATGGGTTAAGGACCACAAGTTAAGAGGATAAGGGGTTATGGCATAAGGGGGTCATGGATTTTAGGTTAGGGGTTAGTGACTTAATATTTAATGGGTTAACGGGTTGATGAGTTATGAGTTATTGGGTGTATGGATTACGCGGTTATGGTTTGGGGGTTAATGAGATAGGGAATTTAGTGGTTATGGTTTAATGGCTTATGTGTTGAGATAATGGGGCCCCTATTAGCCTTATCACCACTATTATGGGTCCCCCTATCAATTGATCTGATTTTCTTCCCTATAGGCCCCTTAGCCCATATTAAATTACATCCTAGGCTACCTTCTCATTCTCTACTACTAGGATTATAGATCTTACTAAACCATGCTTGCACCTGCCCTTGCTTTATTCAATACAAAACAATTTACCCCTTAGAACTTTTCTTTCATATGATTCGACTTCTCCCAATGTTATGAACCCCCAAATTTGGTCCCAATACCCCTACAAAAACAGTGTTTCCCTGCCTTGGATAAGGGCGTAAATGCATTAGGGTTTATAGGTTGTTAGAAGGGAACCCCTGAACCCCTTATCACAACTGTCAGGGTTGCACTAATCAACTTCAATTGCATGATACAAAAGAGGAATTGAGAGAAAAATACCAATTAGAAAATTGAAATAAATTGTTGAAGAATTTATGGAATGAAAAGTTACCATGGAGGTGGGGAAATAAAATGGTGGAGTTAATACAAATCCACCTAACAATGTCAGAATTACATTGGTAGAATATTTAATTTTTTATATATAGTGACATTTTTTGACAAGAAGGTTGAGTTTGACCTATGTTTTTCCACTTAATGTATACTCTAGCCCCACATAAGTTTGAAATATTAGTGTAACTATGTCCATAAGCAATCCATGCCTAGAGAAGAAGACACTATTCTTACTAGATGCAAAAGGGGGATCCAATTGTAATATGTCCCTAGTCAGATTTTTATTCAAGGAACAAAAAACAGGGTCAAAAGGGGATCAACTTAGATATGGATAGCTTGAATATTACACCATTCATGTAGTTGAGGACTGATTGTGTTAGTTTTGAATAGAATTGTAGAAAACTAGGGGAATCCCAATGTTGTTTTAAGAATGTGGTGGATAGGACCCTTGATAAATATTTTACACGTGTATGGGACTGTTACCTATACATTTGGTAAGTGAATGGACCAAAGTTAAAGGATGATTTTAGGTAAAGGGTCATCCTTATATCCTCTCTTTTTTCTTTTGAGTGGAAATGAATTATGTTTTGATCATGCATGGAGATTAACCTTGCCTTATTCCTATGAACTTACTTAGATGCATTTGTGGGCCTTAGAAGCCCATATTGTTTTCCTTTGAAAGAAAATAGGTGGAGGATATTTGGGGGAAATGTGACTATCCATAAAATTTATATCTAATTCAGGGAGCTTGTATCTCTTCTCATTGGACCCTAGTAGTGAGTGGAAGTTGAATATGTATGGCTTAGTGGAAAAAATCCTAATATGAACAAGAAGACTAGTGTTGTAGCACTTATTTTTTGGGATAAACTCTTAGCGGTTCTGGGAGTTAAGGGGTTTAAGGTTTTAGGAGTCCAGGGTTAAGGGTAAAGGGTTAGGGCTTAGGGGGTTTAAGGTTTAGGGGGTTTAGGGCAGTAGGGTTGAGGTCGAGGTGGTTTATGGGTTATAGGTTAATGCCTTAGTGGTTAATGGATTGAAGGGTTAATAGTTAAGAATTCAGGGCTTAGGAGTCAGGGTTGAGTGCTTAAGGGTTATGGGATTTAGGCATCAACAAGTTAAGCGATTAGGGGTTAGAAGTTAGGGGCTAGGGGGTTAATGGATTTATGGGTTAAGTGTCAAGATTCAAGGTTTATGAGGATAAAATTTTAGGGTTTAGGGGATTCAGGGATTCTAAGTTAGGGGTTAGGGGTTAAGGAGTAAGTGGCTTAAGGTTTAAGGGATCAAGGGGTTAATAGGTTATGAGTTATCAGTGTCTTTGTTAAGGGATTATGGCATTGGGGTTAAGGGGATAGGGAATTTAGTGGTTATGGGTCATGATAAAGGGGGCCATAATCCCCTTATCATAAATATTGGGATGCACCTATAAATTTATCTCACTTCCTTCCCTCTAGGGCCATTTCCCATAAGATATGAGGTCCTAAGGCTCCTTCTCATTCTCTAATGTTATGATTTTAAATATCAATAAACCATGATATAAACTCTCACTTATACCTGTCTATGTAACCCTTATGTCCCTGTTCCCCCATTTAATGCAACATAATATCCCCATCCCCAAAAATTAATTAGAATTCAACAATTGTATATTGTGGTCATTTAACAACCGCCTCTAAAATTGTACTTCTGATTAATTTTCTGAAGGGGGGGGCACAGCAGGGTTGTCCAAAAGTTACATTGTCATGACTTTTATGGTTTTTTAAGGGATTATAATTTGGGGGTTATGGATTAAGGGTTTAATGGCTTAAGGTTTAAGGTATCAAGATTTTAATGGGTTATGAGTGTAGGGGTTAAGGGATTATGGCTTGGGGGTTAAGTGGATAGGGAATTTAATGGTTATAGGCCATTAATCCCTTTATAAAAACTATTGGGGGTTACCCCTATCAATTTCTCTTATTTCCTTCCCTTGAGGTCCCCTAAGAATTATGCCATGAGGTCCTAAGGCCCCTTGTCATTATCTAATTATAAGACTATAGATCTTAGTAGACCATGCTAAGACCTCTCGCTTCTACTCATCCATGTTACCCTTATGTCCACTTTCCCCATTCAATACACCAAAAGATTTCACTCCACCAAAATTCATGAGAATTGAACTTTTAGAGGAGGTCATTTATCAACCCCCTCTAAAATTTTAATTCTAATGATTTTTTTTATTTTTTTTTTGGTGGGGTTGGGGGGTTGTCGATAACTACCTCCAAAAATTACATTTTTGTGACTTTTAAATGAGGTTTTCAAACAACCCCCTTTAAAAGTCATAATAATTGAAATTTTTTGGGTGGTTTTGGAATCCCACCCCCCCCCCCTGCCCTCCTACAAAAAGCAAATGTAAGTCATCAAAATTTAACTTTTAGAGGGTGTCGTTAAAAGATCGCCTCCAAATGTTCAATTCTCATGACTTTTTTGAGGGGGTTTAATAAAAAGCACGTACAAAATTTAAATCCTCATGAACCTTAGGGGGTTATCAAAAAAACACCATGAAAAATGTATTTTGGGACAATAATTTAACCCCCCTTAAAGCAAAAATCATGAGAGAAAAATTTTAGAGGTGGTTGTTAGAAACCCCATGCCACAAAAAATTCATTTTTCTTGACTTTTGGGGTGATCCGAATTGGAAATGGAATCCACCCATGGTATTTTCTCATGGAATTGTAACTCTTGAAGGCTATAAATAACAAGTCTTTGGCTGCAAAAGGATAGAGGGATCTACCACAATGTAAATGTAACTATTTTTCTTTATTTCAATAAATTTTCCTTGTGTGTTTTATTCTTCCCTCTCCACATTAAATTTTCTCATATCTTGACCCCAAGATCTCGATTAATGGAGTGAGAAATTTTTTCTTGGTAGTCATTCTATCTCAACCTCAGCCATGATGAAATCTCAAGTAAATTATATAACAAAGTCTCTTCTCACTTAGATGGAAAATGGGTTTAACATCCACTCTTATGCAAACCTCTCTTTCAAAAGACCATGGATAAATCTGCAATAGCTACAAGGGATCCACCTATTACTTACAAAACTACAGATGACAATCCCAATTATTTCATAGTTATTTTTTTTGGGAATGGGGATGAAACAATTGATGTAAGTAAAATGAATGGAACTCCAAACCTCCTAATTAAGGAAAACATTGTGAAGGGCGTCATAATCATAAAAAGGAGAGGGGATTCCTTATATTCATTCCAAAATTACATGTTGGAGCACATGTTTTTCATGAATTAGATCAAGGACATGTGTACAATTTGGTTGGTATGAAAGGCCTAAAACTGCTGGAAGGTATTCAATGGAAACTATTATTCCATCTGGTCAATGATATTGGTGAATCACTTCCACAACATAGAGAGCATAAATCTCAAGGGGAAACCATGCTTCTAAAATTTCAAGCTCGTTTCTCCCCATTGGGTGGTACAACTTCACCCCTAGTTCATGGTCAAACGTGGGGCCTATCCATGGATTTTGGAGCTCATAATTAAGAGCATGATTGTCTTGTATGAAATTATTCAGCTCTTAGTGCATTAATTCCTCAATTCCCATGCTCTCTAGCTCAAAAATTGTGAAGGCTTTACCACTAACATCCTCACATTCATCACAACCCATTGCAAGAACATGCAAAAGTTGAACCTACATGACAGTCAGGTGGATAATCAAGGCCATTACCAGTTGAGCTATTTTCCAAACATTCATGTGTCTCTAGTGTCGGTGAATTTTACTTCTCTGCAAAGTGAGTTGAATTTTTATTCCCTTGAGAGACTTATGTCTAGGTTTACTTCTCTCAGGAGTTTGAGACTAAATAGAACTCTTTCTTTAGAAGAATTGAAGTGTCTTCTTGTAATATCTCCTTATTTTATTGAGTTGGGTAGAGGTTCATCTTTTGAAGAGTTCAATTGGAAACTATTTATATATTTGGGAGAATATTTTAACAAATATGAGTAACTTAGAACTTTGTCAAGGATGTGGAAAGTAACACCTTTGTATCTTCCTGCCTTGTATTATGTGTGCTCAAACTTGACATTTTTCAATTCAAGCTATTCCAATATCCGAAGAATGGAGTGGGTCTGTTTGTTTTTAATTTTCACCACCTATTACGGATTTGGGTACTTGATACCGCTGGAGACAAGGGTTTGGAAAATTTATCATCAATTTTTAAAAATTTAAGAGAATTACAAGTTTTTCCAATGGATCCATTTGGCCAGGAATGCGTAGGTGTCACAAAAAAATGCATCATTGCAACATCTCAAGGATTTCCTAATCATAGTTATGTTTCATATTTCTTAAGGAAAATGACAAATGCAAAAATTATTTTAGTCACCCAAAATGTCCTTAGGTTAACACATTTTTGCCTTTGTATTATGGATCCATGCTAGTCATATCATTTGAAAAATGAACTTATGGATGAGGATTTTGGATAAATTATAAATATATGGGTTTATAATGATTGGGAATATTATATTTACTTACTAATAAGGCTTTTGAGTACATTATATTTATGAAATGAACCTATTAACCTTGTCTTTGGCTTTTGCTACAAGTATTGATTTTAGAATGGTTGTTAGGATGTCCAAAGATTCTGAAGCTTGAGATAAATGATACTATATTTAGAAATGTTTCCCTCCTATCAGTCGTTATACGTTATGAATCCATGCATTCATTATGGATGTCTTCCTGCAAGTTTATTATGAGAAGTTCTAGGTACATTTCTCAAAACAAGCCAGAGATTAATGTGAAAATAATAAAGGGAAAAAAGAACATGAAAACGACATAGAAAATTTGTTTCTACGTCAAACTAATGAACTTTTCCGTCTTGGGCAATTAATTATGGATATATTCATTAAGCCTTACATTTTCCACACGATACTCTTCATTTCACAGCCATGACAGGTGGGACTCAAGGATATGTTATTGTTCTACTTGAAGGTGAATGATGAGCATGCCATGAATCAATTTTTAGTTGATGTTTTTATAGAAAATATAGAATCATCAATTACTTGAAACAATGAAAGTTATACATAAGAGTTACATAGTGCTTGTGGGATATTAGTCTCAAAAGTTACTAGCATTTCATGTCCATCTAAATCATTCTCCTTAAGTTGACCAATGATAATTAACATCCTTCAAGCATCATACTTCTTGATACATTGTATGTTTGCAAGTCAGATCAAGCATATTGGAGATTTGTATTCTACCTCTCTAGCTATGCATTTGGAAACTAGGGGTACCCATGATTATTGGGCTATCTTTTTTAAATATCTTGAAGGGGATTTTTGGATTAAAAATGATATAACTCTTGATGCCAATGTATCGTCATGATTGGAATATAAAATAAAAAAAATGGGAATCACAAATTTGAAACTTGAGTACTTGGAGGAATCCTTTACAACATCTCAGTGGATATTGATAATTTGCAAAGATAAGCCATTATATTTCCAACAGGAAAACTGACAAGCGAAAAATATCAAGGTCCATTTCTAGGCGATGCATTGTGAGTCTCACAGTTGGAATAAAAAAATTACAGGGTATATATATGTGTAGACCCTTTTTTATCATGGTTATGGGTCAACCACACTAAACCCTTTCCGTCGAAGTCCATTTTCTAGGTCGCACACTATCAACATCATAGTTGGCCTAGAAACATTACAAGGTATCTCTATCCTCATATATTCATTGATAATGGTTATGGTTCAACCACACAAAACCATTGTCTTCAAAAGCACTTTGTTTTGGGTTATCCACAAACCCGTCATTATGTATCAAACACACAAAACCATTCTCTTTCTTGGCTCATATTCAAGAAATGATTCTCATGAAGGAAATTGATGCAATGGGTATCATTACTTCCTAAGGAGAGAATAATGGTCTGAATTGGAAGTGGAATCCACCTATGGTATTTACACATGGTATCCACCCATGGTATTATAACTCATCAAAGCTATAAAAAAAGAGTCTCACTTTGTAAAAGGACAGAGGGATCTATCACAATGAAATAATTATTATTTTTCTTTATTTTAAAAAGTGTTTATTTGAGTGCTTTATTATTCTCTCTATGCCTTAAAGTTTCTAAAATATTAACCCCAATATGTGTATTATGGGGGAGTTAGAAACCACCATGAAAAATATATTTAGGAGAAGTCATTTAAACCCCCCCGCCAAACAAAAAAAGAAAAGAAAAAAGGTTATGAGAAAACAATATTAGAGGCGGTTTCTAGGAACGATACCCTGATCCAAGTGGATATTGGTGGCCACCATCCTATTACACTTGGACCCCCACCATTTTTTATTTTACTTTTTTATTTTCCTTAATTTTAGCATAGTTTAGTATTTTTTGCAATTTTTTGGGTCCTCAACTTCTAGAGCCATTTTGAGGCCGGAAATGATGTTTTTTTTGGAAAATGGAAAAATGTGAGTTGCCATCTAATGTTTGCAATCAAAATTTTTATTGCTCTGATAGATATTTATAGCTAGGTATTGTGCATTTCAAATGGAAATCATATGCCAAAGTTACAACCCCGGGAAGTTGATGTACTAATTTACCCAAAAAAGGCCAATAGTTTTGGTGCTTCATCTCCTAGGGTTAGGTTTTTGGATGTTTAGGGTTTTCCATTGTTTACCAATAATAAATAGGACTTTGAGCCTCATTCTAACATATTTCATAGGCATGTACCCACCACATCTCTTCCTATATATAATTTTCCATCGCCTGAGCTAGTTTATTTCCATTCTATATGTAAGCATATTCATGTTATTTAATATTAATGAAATAAAGTTATATTTCTATTGCATCTCTGTATTTATGGTTATATATGTACTATGTTGTATTCTTGCTTAAAATATGTATATCGCGTGCGTGGGGGGGGGTGTTGGTGGGTTTAGAAACCAGCGTAAAAAATATATTTAGGAGAGTTCATTTAATGTTTGCCACCCCCCCCCCCCCCCCCCCCCCCCCCAAAAAAAAAAAAAAATGTTATAAGAAAACACTTTTAGTGGTGGTTGTTAGGAATCCCCCACCCCCCGAGTTAATTTTTCATGACTTTCAGGGGGTGTTTCCAAAGAAAAACCATGAAAAATATTTCGTGGAAATAATTTAAAATCCCCTCAAAAATTTATAAGAAAACACTTTTAGAGGAGTTTATTAGAAAACCCCCTAAACAAATTCAGTGTTCATGACTTTTAGGGGGACGAGTTTCAAAAACCACCCCTAAATTCCTAAAAATAATTTTAGATTTGGTTTTCAGAATATCACAACAAGACAATCCATCCTTTAAGTCCCCTTTTGTAGTAGTGTAGGTTCCAATACGTGCCAATTTCCAAGTGTTATTCATTCTAATTTCCAAATATTCCTCTTTTACTTTTGTCCTACTTTCGAATAATTGATGTCAAAGAACTTTAATATTAAACCATCTCAGATCATACCAACACATATGAAAGCATATCAAGGCATCTCAATGCATGCCAGTCATGCTAAGTCTTATCAAGTGCCAACATGTGCCAAACACCAATGTGTGTCAGGGAGTGTTATGGAGTAGTATGTCATGTTGAAAAGTGCTAAGGCATGCCCAAGAGTACCAATGCATACCATGGAGTGTTAGGTATTGCCAAGGAGTGCCAAATAGTGCTAGGTGTGTAAAGGAGGGAGTGATAAGGTATGTTAGGTAGTGGTAAGGAATGCTATGAAATACCAGGGCATGTCAATAAGTTTCAAAGTGTGTTAGGGAGTTCCAAGCTCTACTAACATGTGTCAAGTCATGCTAAGACAAGATAGGTGTTAAAAAATGTGAGGAGTTTCAAGGTGAAAAGGTTTTCCAACATGTGTCAAGGAGTTTCAAGGCAAGAAAAGGGAGAACCAAGCTGAAATGCATGGAAATAAACATATAAGAGGGTTAAAAAGTTAGGACTTTAACTTTTTCAAAAGGTTCATTCTAGGCACACTAACAATAGGTTGTAATACATGTCAAGTGCTAATGTATGTCAATGTGTGCCAAGCGTTAATGTATGTCAATATGTTCCAAGTGATAATGTATTTCAATGCATGCCAAGGTGTTCCAAGGCCTGCTAGGGACATGTTCTGTTGGGGCATGCCAACATCTTCTTGGGCGTCCTAGTCATGGAAAAATGTTTTAGGTACAAAGATGTTCCACGACATGCGAGGTGCCGAGGAATATTAGTGTGTACCAAAAAATTTGAAGGTGTGTCGGGAGTGTTGAGTGCTATGTATATCTCATTAATATAATTGACCAGACTTGATTATTTATTGAATAATATGGTTACTACACATAGTAGTGGAACTTAATCTAAAGGGAATTTTATAGATAATAAATCTATCAAATATGAATCGTGTGTTGACCTGTAGGAAAACTATATTCTCATTACTTAAGGGAAATGATACACACTAATTAATTCTCAACATATTTATTGACTTTAACAACTATGGCCTTGGACACATAATGAAAAATATTTTGTAACAATGGTCTTAAATTTTTATCTTTTGGAAAAAAATATAGCAAAAATCACATAGCATCATCAAAAACTCATTGGAATGATCAACGACGATGAAATTTTTTCCATTGCCACCAAAAGTAATGAAAAAGAGCATTGGCGTGGGCCAATAAAATATCATCACTAGAAGTGTCACCAAAGAGCTAATTAGTGATGAGCCTTTAACAATCGTTACCAAAAGTGTCATTGAAAATGGCTTCGATGACAAACCTTAAAGGGTCATCACTATATGCACTTACAACAATGTTTTTTAAAGGAACATCACCATATGCAACATTGGTGATGAACCTTAAAGGTCCTTCATAGGCATGACCCCCACCAATGACCATTTTTGTTGTTGTATTTGGAGTCTCCATAACACCTAACTCTTTGCAATTCAAACATTAATCATTGAAAAATCGATCATAAACAAGTATCCCATAAATCCATACAAAATGTGATGACATGAATGTAGGTTGACATGTAGACATATAAATGACTGTAATGGTTGTATTTATGTCGACGTCATTGTAGGTTTTCATCAAGGACAACACCAGATCCATAATTCCAACAATCTCCCCCTTTGGACTTGATGGCAACCTTTTACAAAACACCTTGAGTCTCTCACCTTGTTTGACATCAAGTGAAAAGGGATGAACCAAACCAATAAAATAACTCCCCTTGTCATATACAACATTTTAAGCCTTATATTTTGATGTGAAATAAATAACTCAACTTACCATGCTCCTCCTAATCATATACTAGATCCTTTAGACATACGCAATAAAGGTATAAGTATTAATGAAGTAAACATGAGTACAACCATTCATCTTCCAAAACAATGAGACTATGAATCCATCAACAAGTTGAGATTCACTATCATCATGATATCCATAGCCAATATAATGTTGAAAAACATATGTGAATAATCACATCAACCAATCATCATCCATGATACAAAATTATAAAATAGTCATGTCCATGAAGAATAACATCAATATTAATCAACAACCCATTTTTCAATCACCATGCAAGAAGACCGATCAACAACAATAATCAATCTTAAATTATAGAAACATTGCTCTTCAATATTAAGGAATCAATATATGAAGAAAGATAAATAATAAATATCCATTATTCAGATAGAAGAGCTAATAAGAGATTCCCCCCCTGAACTTGTGCCAATCACAAATAATTCATGCATAAATCAGCAATCACAACCATAATGCAAATAATGAGTTGTTGGGAACATATGAGTAGCTCCACCTAAAAATTTCATATATTATTCTCTTTATCACCAATGAATCATTATAATAAGAAATCATTACAAAAAGAACATATGAAATCATCAATGAAAAGCTCCCCTTGAGATCATGTACCATTGATACTTTGGGCCTGATTGCTCCCTAGTCCTTTCAGAAATAACATCAAATATAATCAATTATAGTGGGGAATATTTGATTTTTCTCGGAATATAAAGAATAGGAGTTAGACCACTTAATGTTTCCTATATTTATATTTAGTACATATAATTTATCTAAGTTTCATAGTCATTTCTCTATGACTTCTCTACTTTCTTCTTTTATAATCTTGCATACAATTGATGTAAATATAATTACATTCCCTTTAATACCTATTTCACCTAAACTTATTATGTTTTTATTTATCCCTTCAACCAATAACACATTAGTTTCTTCTTTGTCCTTAACATCAAGGTCAACATTACCCATTCCTATTACCCTTGCAGATGAACCATTTTTGAGAATAATCTTACCATTATTGTTTTTATTAAGGGAGATAAACCTACCCTTATTTCTAGACATGTGATGACAACATATTTTATCAATATACCTTTGATATTATTCTTCAAATCTGCATATAGAAATTCCACAACTTACTTGCTCTTCATCCCTTTGCTTAGTATGAGTAGTGTTGTTGGATCCATCTTTTTTATTCTTTTCAAATCATTGGATAACAACTTTCTTATCTGGTTAATTTCTTTGGAGGGAGTGTAATTGTTGTCTGAATGAACTTATTGTTTTATTCCAACATTATTTTTCTATATTTCTGAACTTGTTACATGTATAACACCTTAAATTACCAGAGAAGAAATATAATATTCCCTCTGCATATTTCTCCTATTGCAATCAATAACATTTGTTGGGTGTCGTATTTAGGGATATTTCAAGCACCTTTTCCATATTTTTAATCATTTCCCTCCATTAAATCTATGAATTACTTGACACAATGCCACTCTCCCTAGTTATATAAGCAATCTTCTCTCTGAAATATTATTATGCAATTTTCTGTTAAATATTGAATGAAACAATGTCTTTTTTAGAATGACTAACCACGACAATTGTGGAAGATATATTTTGGATGTTTTTTATTTCAGGTGTTGTTGTAATTATTAAAGACTAGGGGTAGAAAGATGATGTTTTCACTTGATGTTACACCCTGAGCTTGTTGTTACACCCCGAGTTTGTTGTTACACCTTGAAGTTGTTGCTACGTCGCAAACTGCCAAAGACCCTTGTCATTATTTTGAAGATAGATGCTGAAGATCATGAGAAGTAACTATATGTGGATGGTTGAGGAAAGATCTAAGAAGTTATGACTTCAAGGATGGTGTAACCATAACAGCTCTTTTAATTTAAATCAGTTTGTAACAACTTATATTTTATTCTAATTCGATTAACATGATAATCATGAGATTCTCATGATAGATTTTTTCCTTAATTATGGGACTTGTCAAATACTATATAAAAAGTCTCATTATCATAAGGAGGGGAAGACAACACAACAACAGTACTGAAATTTTGAACTTTTATTCTTTATTTATTTTAATACAATATGCATCTTGTGATGTTTTTACATATTTCATATTGAATCTTTAACTAGTTTTCACCCCATCCTTGTACCCTAATAGGGAGGAGGGACCCTCCTTTTTAGCACGGATCACAATAGTAGTAGATTAATTTCTTTCTTTATATTGGTGTGGATTTCTTTTCTTTTTTTGCATATATTGTAGGAAAGACAAACTTCTCTTTTCAGATTCATTATATGTTGTTACACCTGATTGGTCAGAACTATAATATTCAATTATTGTTGCAATATAATGATGCATGGTGCACATATTTATATTCTGAATTTTTTGAAGTGTGAATTATTTATTTATTGAGTGAGTTTTGTAAATGCAGTGTGTTTTTGTAATTTCTACAAGAATGCTTTAAAATCTCGCAAGTGTGTTCAACGACATTTTTTAGATTTTCCCTGGTTGTTCATGTATCGACACAGATAGTGTTGAAACCTTTGAAAAGAAAAAAATATCTTGGTTGAAAATTAATGGTTGTGGTTCAATTTTTTTGATATTTATAAAACCTTGCAAACGTTTTGGTGCTATTGTCGAGGAAGTTTGTAGAAATACAATCAACCAAATCATTTCTATTCAAATTTTCCTTCAATAGTGTGTATATAATTTTACAGGTGTTGGGAAGTAAGAAAAGAGGTAAGAACCTAAGCATCACTCTACCATACTTGAGAGGGCTTACCTCTATAACAATTATGAAACTTAGGTCGTGTTAGTGAATTTTCCCTTTAATAGTGTGTCTCTAATTTTCTAGGTGTCAGGCGATAAGACGAGAGGTAATAACATGCGCATCACTCTAATATACCTCATTGGGCTCACCCCTGTAACAATTAGGACACTTAGGGTGTGAAAATACTAATAAATTGAGTCCATGTATAGAATCTATGAGTGGAGAAGAAGAAAATTGTAGAAACTCTAATAAACCTATAGCTAAAGGGGGTCGACCTAAGAATAAGAAAAACATTGATCAAGGGAGAACCAAATTCTCTCAAGAACTGATATAGAAGGTAGAGAAGGCACAATCACATTTGCATAAGGACGTGAGTAAAAATTCCCATAAAAATATACTACTTCCATATCAAAAGAAGGAGTCTTTGGCTCCTATGTTTTAAGACCCCATCCTCCTCAAACTAGCATACAAACTCCCAGTTCTGCAAAATTAACTCATGAGTAATAAGGAGATACTAGTGTTCAGGATTTTGGATTAGAAGGGCAAGGGGAAAATGGTGGGGAATTATCAAGAGAAAGGATCTGAAAAACATTCTTTTAATTTCCAATACCCTGACCTATTAAGTGTAGTAAAATAGCCAACCATAGAACAATCTGAGCAATCATTATAATAATCCTTCTCCATAGACCATCAATCCAAGGAATCATCACAAGAATCCTTATTGAAAGACCATCAATCTGAGAAAACTTTAGAGGAACCCTCATGAGAAGTGGAATAAGGAGAAATTCCAATGGGACATATACCACTATTACCAGCTTTGAATTTTCAATAGGTGATATAAGGGGAGAATCCCCTATGAGAAATATCCTTCTATGAGTTCTTCATATTTTTAAGAATTGATTGTAGAATATCCTGATACATTTTTTTTTTAATTTGATGTTCTTTACAAAATTTATGACTACACTTCATATGCTCAGAAACTAAAAAATATACCCTCCAACTTTTAAAAGTGAAACGTTATGATAGTTTATGGGACTTGGACCTGCTACTATATGAACATGAGGCTATATCAAGAATTTCCTGGCAAAATATTAGCAGTATTACCGAACCATGAACTTGAAAGAGGAATTTTTCAGAATAACACAAAAGGAAGATGAGTGCATGGAAGATTATGTATAACTACTTCATTATAATCTAAAGAGGTCTAATAATTGTGATTTGGATCCAGAAACCTTGAAGAAAATATTTATTCAAGGGATGAGAGATGACTGCCTTGACATACTGAATCCATTAGAAAGGGAAAATATCTAAGAAACCATATGACGAAATAGTAAATATTTTCTTAAGGTGTTCATGAGGATCATCATAATGAAGACGCATGATGCATGATTCCTCTTTCATAATATAGAAATCTGAAAATCGAAGTGTGACCTGAGCTAATATTGGAAACCTATTTGAAAATCTCAAAACTGATCTTCTCAGTACTTTATCTGTCGAATTGACAATAGCACATGTGAAAAAATCATAGGATTAAGTCGATAACTCTTTGGTCTTGTTCTGTTCAAAGTGTAAATACAAACACTCATTGAAGGATTACAGGGTCAATGCCATTAACTTGTGCAATATTTTTGACTTGGGGCACTCTAAAGGTCATTTCTCGGAGCTTCCGAGGATAAAGGAATTACTCAAATAACCAGACGAGGAATTTCAATCTTCTTCATTTGATTTTGGAAACCTTGGCAACCATGGCCACCAGGTGTGTCCCAAGATTTTTTTTTTTAATCCATGGAATAATGTATATAACACTCAACAGTTTCCATGGTAGTATACTACTCCTCCCCCAACTCAGTTTCCTTCACCACTGAAGCAATGGTCTTCTTCTCCCTCTTGTGAGTATGCGTCATCTCATTCATACCCTTCGCCTCCGAATTGGAGAGGAAACCCTCATGTGTTACAAGTCATCAACAACTAAAATTTCCACATCTTACACCATCTATTACTACTACTCCTTCCATATGTCCCCAATTACATGTATAACCTAACCCTAACCCAAAAAATAAGGAAACAAAGAATTTAGAAGTCCCCACTTCTTTCCAAACTTATTAAATTACCCCTGTTGAATGTAATGATATCCACCTTTGATCAGGAAAAGTAGTAAATTAAAATATCTCCCCTTTCATTACTGAAAAGGAATGTGAATCCCTAGGGATGGTCTTATGGATATTGACGAAATTGCTATAGGACAAAACATTGACGGTGATACACCTGTAATATTTGATTCAAGCAATATTAATGCATATGTAATAGCCAACCCATCTGCTATAGTAACTAAGGACCCTCCATATCCGTAAAGATTATCATAAACTAGGATGATTTCTCAGCCCGAACCTGATTTTCTCAAGGATCTAAAGAATCTACAGATAAGGATTCCTCTGCTGCAAGACATTAAGGATGTTCCCATATATGCTAAAATAATAAGGGACCTGTGTGTTAGAAAACATGGAAGGAATACCAAGGACCCTATCACTATCCATGTGATGGAAAATTTATCGGAGCTAATGACTGGTGAACCTCCTTTGACTAAATATAATGATCCAGGTAACCCCACAGTAATAGTTCACATTGATTACATGCCCATTCAAAACATGCTAATCTATTTAGGGGAAGAAATAAATGTAATGACTAAGGAAATATTTACCACTCTAGGGTTTCACGAACTGAGACAAAAACCTACAGTGCTAGAACTAGAAGATAGGTCATGTGTTAAACCAGAAGGGTGATATAAGATGTAGTCATCACAGTGGATTCTTGAAGATATTTAGAAAATTTTCTTATCCTACAAACCAAATAAAATCTGGGGGAGGGGAATCCCCTGATATTGGGAATGCCTTGGTTGGCCACTGTGGTTGCATTTATAGATTGTAAGTTGGGCTTCATGAAAATTTCAAATGGACAAGCCACAAAGAACCTCAACTTTTACCCCCCTACAAAACCAAGTAAGTATTTCGGAAATACCTTATGGAATGAATTTGAACCTAAATCAGATCATTCCCAACCACTTCTCACTCTCGGTAAAGCTCATCATTTTAAGGATGAAGTAGAAGATGATATTATTAATGGTTTTATCATTAATTCCCTTGTTTTTACTTATATTTAATACTTGTAGGAAGAGGATTTTGTGGAATATTGGAGCTAATAGCATATGAATACCATTCCTAATATCAAGAACAAATAGGTTGAAAAAGAACTAGGTAAAAAATTGAATGGTAAACCTAATCTGACTCTCGAACATTACAGAATGTTGTTACAGCTGTTATGGAGATATAAAAAGGAATTTGCATTGTATGACATGGACATGAAGCGAATTCATCGTATCCTGTGTACTCACCATAACTACTTAAAAGAGGACTACAATCTAGTTAGGTAGTCACAATGACACATGAACCCAACAATTAAGGAAGTAGTAAAATAAGAATTGAAAATTCTCCTAAATACCAACTTCATCTATCCCATTTCTGACAACCAGTTGGTATCTCCAATTGTTATTGTTCTTAAAAATAATTGAAAGTGGAGAGTATGTGTAGATTATATAGAACTTAACAAAGCCACTCAAAAGGACCACTTCCCTTTTCCATTAATAGATCAGGTCCCTTATACCTTGTCTAGAAATTATTTCTTTTCATTTATAGATTGGTTTAGTGGCTATAATCATATACAAATTTCCCCGGAGGATTAGGATAAAACCACCTTTACTTTCCCTTTAGGGAATTTTGCACACATATTTCTACCTTTTGGACTATCTAATGCACCAACAAACTTCAAGAGGGAAATATTGGGGATATTTTGATACTTGTTAAATGACTATTTAGAAGTATTCATGGGCGGCTTTACACCTTATGGTGATGTCTTTGAAACAACATTAGCCATCTTGAAAAAGTGCTAGAACGACGTGTATAAACTAATGTTTATTTAAGCACTAAAAAATGTTACATGATGATGAATGAAGGTAATTTTCTTGGTAATTTTATCTCTATTGCAGGAATAAAAGTAAACCCTACTAAGATAGAAGTAATTTTGAAAATTCCAGTTCGTAAAACACAAAAATAGGTGCACAATTTTCTGGGATATGCAGGGTATTACAAAATATTTATGGATTTTTTTTCAAAGATTGTAGCCCCATTATTTTCTCTGCTTATGAAAGATGTAGAATTTCTTTGGGTAGGGAAATGTGAGCAGGCCTTTACAGAGTTAAAGAAGTGTGTATCACCAGCCCCTATTTTTCGAGGAGTGAACTGGAATCTTACATTTCACATAACCACAAATGCATCAGATACTATTGTGGGAGTTATGTTAGGCCAACTAGATGACAAGAAACCATATGCCATCCACTACATTATCAATAATCTGACTCCAGTAGAATTAAATTATACGGTTACATATAAATAATTTCTTACAATAGGGCATGCTATAAATAAATTTAGGCACTAGATTATAGGGTATAAAATATTTCTGCACACTGACAACTTTTCCATTTGTTTTTTAATGAATAAACGAGTTACTAATGGGAGGGTTACACGTTGGTTATTGTTGTTACAAGATTTTTATATAACCATCCTTGATAAATATGGGAAAGATAATATAGTGGTTGATATTATTTCTAGGATGAATCCTGACCATGAATGCATGCTTGTTGAAGATTCCTTTTCAAATGAATATATTTCTCCTATTTCAACTCACTCACCATGGTATGTAGACATAGCTAACTACCTTGTTGTAGGAATATTTCTAAAACATCTGTCCTCGGATGAAAAGAAGATAATTGTTCAAAAAAATGCAAGATACTCTTGGATGGAAGGATATCTCTATTACACAGGACTAGATCATTAGATTGGGTTTTTTGTAAGGGGGGATGAAATTTTGGACATCCTCAGAGCTTTCCATGAATAACCTTGTGGAGGAAACTTTGCGGAAAAAAGGACAAGTTATAACATGCTTTAAACAATATTTTATTGGCCTACTATATTTCAGGATGAAAAAAATTTTGTAAAGGGATGTGACAGTTGTCAGAGAATGGTTCAACCACTTCAGTCAGATGAGATGCCTTTGAACACTCAAATAGTCTTAGATCCATTTGAGAAGTGGGCCTTAAACTTTGTAGGACCAATTAATTATTCATATCAAAAAAATTCCTACATCCTGGAATGTACATACTATGTCACAAAGTGGGTTGAAGCGAAGGCACTAACCAAGGAAAGTGAACACATTTTTTCATAATTTCTATTTGAAAATACTTTTGTTCTCTTTGGAGTACGTAGGGAAATAGTGAGAGATGGAGGAAAACAATTCACACCTCATTTGATCTAGAGGCTAGTTGGGAAACACAATATTTGTCACAGGATCACATCACCATATAATCCATAGGTGAATGGCCAAGTGGAAAGCACTAAAAAATTTATTGAAGGAATACTTACCAAGATCGTGGCCAGTAACTGGAGGAACTTGAATAGTAAACTTCCAAACATAGTGTGGGCATACAAAATTACATGGAGAAACACTACGGTATTTTCACCATACGAATTAGTATATGGTAAAATTCCTTTATTTCCCATAGATTTAGAAATAAAAACACTCATAACAACATTGCAAGTGACCCTTGATTTCGCTATAACATAGAAACATTAGTTGACTAAGTTAAATGAATTAGATGAAAAGAGATTCAGTGATATCCAGGAGAAATACATCATTAAGCACCATAGGTATAAGTGGCATGATAAATTTATCGAAAAGGACATGTTTCAAAAGGGAGATTGGGCTCTATTATATAATTGTTGATTGAAATATTCCAAGGGGATGCTTTGTACCGGATGTCTAGGTCCTTAGGAAGTAGATACACTCTTTGACATTGGGACTATGAAATTAGTTAACTATAGATAGTGTCGGGATGCCATTACATGCCAATGGGTATCGTCTTTGGTTATATCATAAACCAACCTAAAAGGATTCATTTGTCAACATTGTCTGAAGATTTGATCTTCAAGCTATGAGGGCGGGGAAAATTCTCCTATGCTACCAAATTTGTAAATTTTCAATAAGTGTAACAGCTAAAAACAAAATTTTTTTGGCAGTTGATACACCATAAAATATAAATATAAATATAAAAAATATATAATATATATATAAAGAAAAAAATAAAAAGCTAATAATAATAAATAATTTTTTCTGTGAAAAATTATTATGGGGGTGCAGGAAGATAATGGTAACAATTGTAAACCACATGGTGGCGGTTGTTACACATTTTTATCTTTTTCGTGCAACAACTTGTTCTTTTTCACATATCTCATAAATACTATGTTGTTGCAAGTCTAAGTTGTATTTTTTTTTTAATAAATCTTTTCAAGGGCATAATACCCTCAAAGGTATATGCTATTGAAAATAAAAAATTTGTTGTAAATATCTATATATCATAAGAAAATGTGTTTGTTGTTACATATGTAGAAACTAACTAATTACAGCAAGGAACCAGTTACAACTATATGTTTCAATAATCATCATCACTAGTACTTTGTCATCGGTATCAACCACATCACCCTCCATTAATTAATTAAAAAAGGTATATTTATTTTTCTTTATTTAGTTGTTATGCAAATTAATATGACATTCTATATTGATGGGAAAGGTTGGACTTTGCACTTAAGTTCAGGGGGGGTGAATCATCTTGTGATCCATAATTAAGGATGATTTGAAGTGACAAATCCTATAACCATTGACAAATCCTGCAATCATTACCACTTTTTTAAATCGATCATGTCATTAGTGTGAGTTGTACCCAAGCCATACTTACACATCTCGAAATTAATAATGAAACTATAACTCACATTGTATGATGTTTTGACCCGATATCCTTGCCTACTACCCAATTTCTGCCCCCGACGAAGCTCTGCATCCTCATTTCTTTGATTTTTCAGGAACTGTGACAGTGAGTAGACGAAAGTGCATAAGGCATTATCTGTAACAAAGGATGGGAGGAACAACTGTAAGAGATAAGCCAAATTCCACTAAGGTGTTAGAAAATTTCCCAGAGGCATATCAAATCTTCAGATAAGCAAGGTGGCTTGTGTTTTTTGAGTGACTCAAGAGGTCAAATGAAAGCATCGCTCTGGAATTTTCTCGAAACTTGAAAAATAATAAAATATAGGTCATAGGTTTAAAGCTGTAGGCTACATAGGCAGTAGTTTCCAGAGTACCAATACTTCAATATGAAGGGAAGAATTATTTTAATCGGGAAATAAATGACCCATCCTTGAAAACTGAATTTTTGTAGGGAGAAGAAAAATTAGTTAAGAAGGGTAGGGGAATTGATCTTCTTTTCCTTCCACAACCATGGAATAATGTTTCCTTATTTATCATTAAATATATTAAATGTGAGGGATGAGAAATGATAGTGTTTAAATTCATTTTCTACTGTTGAATCATCCTCAGCATACGCATTTGATCAACATTCCTTAACTTATAGTTGGAAAATTTGTAGCATATGGATGTTGCAGTAAAGGTTACATCGCACCCAGAAAGTTGTATCACTAATGATGTACTTATACAATTAATCATAATGGAAGACCTGTAGTGGGAACGAATAAGCTGGGAGGATTTCATTAGAGAAAAGACAAGAACCCTACGCTGGAAACAAGCTGAAACCTCCACTAATGATCCTGAAGAAATTGAGGTAGCTAAAGAACGAGGGTAGTCCTCTAAAATCATAATGAAGAAAATATCCTTAGAGAAACTAATAGGTTTCAAAACACCAAAGAATAGGGTCAATGTTGGCACTCAAATAGAACTCTCGCCATCGTCTAAAAATAAGTCAAGAAAGCATGAAGACACAAGGAAGTAGAAGAAAGAGGAACATGTCAAGAATGAGGATACTCCTTCTCTAGGTAATAATGAAACCCAAAATTTGTTGATAAAAATAAAATAATTGGAAGCATAAAATAAGGAATTGAAGCATCAATTAGAAGGGAGTAAAATGGAAACAAGGATTGCAGGTCTTGATACTCTGGTAGAGGTTGTTGATAAGTTTGGAGCAGAAACTATGCAAGGCCATGTATGTACAACATGTGCTAAGATTTTGGAATCAGCATGGTATAAAATTTGTGTTGCAAACACCATCTTGAAAGAAACTCAAAAAGAAGCATGGGAGGTAGATACACAAGAACCCATTAATGATTATGATGTTACACAAGAACCAGTAGTTGAAATAGAGCATCGCATGGAATTTAACCTGGAAATTAAAACAAAAGAACCTGTCAATGATGCTGCTATTACACAAGTACCAACAATTGAGGCAGAGGTTTTTTAGGAGGAAAAAGTAAGAGTTATTCCACAAGAACATGTTGATGAAGTTGTTGTTACACAAGAACCAGCGGTAGAGGTAGAACAAATCGAAACATGAGATGTTGTTACATCCTCTACTATTGTTCCATATCAAACATCATGAGACCTTAAACCATAGTGGAACTTAGAAATACTTCTGTTAATATCATAATTCCATAAATGGAAACAATTGGC
Source organism: Pinus albicaulis (assembly GCA_034641835.2). Lineage (NCBI taxonomy): Eukaryota > Viridiplantae > Streptophyta > Pinopsida > Pinales > Pinaceae > Pinus > Pinus albicaulis. Next base: position 178,985,329 of record CM076572.1, on the reverse strand, counting down.
GCTCTCCTTGAAAATGGGAGTGATTTCCTTGGAAGAACATGAAAATGCCATTCATACACTTAAGGATCATTGGGCCGAAGAATTGTTGACAGAAGAGTGGATAAAGTGGGAAAAAATGAAAGTCGAGAAGGAGAAGGAAGAAGAGATTCGAAAACTACTGTAAGAGGTCAAGGAACTAACTGAAGAAAAAGGTAAAATGTGCAAACTCGCCTTAAACCTTTCAGGCTGTAGGGAGCCATCTCCGTCTTATCCAATTTTCTTGTGGGAGAAATTTATATTTTCAAGCTCAAGGCTATCTAGGAGAAAAAACCCTATCAAATTGATTCCACTCGAACTTTCCTGAATGTTTTTTTCTCATGTGATTTCGGTGAATAGAGCTTGTTATGTGAACTTTTCCTACATAATATATTTCATAAGCATGCTAGTTTGCATATGTTTGTACACATTTTCTCCTATATGGGGGATTTGCAGCTACACACTTTGATATATTTTAAGAGAAACCAAGTTGATTGGCATCTTTCCATGAAATCATCCACTGCAAATAAAGATAAGGAAAACTTGTGGGTAATATCAGAACCTAGTATGGCTACTGAGATGAGGCGGGAATTCAAAATGTTTCTTAGTGCCCCTCACCTGTAGGAGAAATCGGCCCTCTATAGGAGAAGAGTTGTTGGGTTTTTCCCTAATATATTTTCACAACTTAAAATAAAATCATTATTCAGATGTGTGAAACAAACAAAAGCTGGTAGTGTAATACTACAAGCAAGGGATCCTTTTGGGTTCTCCAATTTTGTGATAGTTATTATTCGAGTCGCAGAGTATGTGTGGATTGTGAAAATAATGGTAGATTTTTGGATATGACTCAAATTCTAGTTTCCTTTGATTTGGCTTCTAGTTGAGGACTACCAACCCCACTTCCAACTATGCATCTATGAACATGAATCTTAGCCACATCAGTTGATGTCTACTAAAGGATACAAGTTAGATGAAAAATACATTGTTTCCACTTATGATTTGAGAGAATTACATCAGTGACATAAAAATGCTACCATGGATAGGAAACCTGAAAATTATGAAGAATTTGCATGAAGACATGCAATGGCTTCAATTGGGGGGAGATGTTGGGTGCAATATTAAGGATATTTTAGGCACCTTTTTCCATATTTTTGGTCATTTCCCTCCATTAAATATATGAATTCCTTGATAGAATTCCACTCTCTCTGGTTACAAATTAAATATTCTCTGTAACATATTATTATGCCATTTTCTATTAAATATTGAATGAAATAATGTATTTTTTGGAATGACTAACCAAGGAAATTGTGGAAGATATCTTTTGGATGTTTTTCTTTCAGGTGTTGTTGTAATTGTTAAAGATTCGGGGTAGACAGTTGTTGTTGTCACTTTCTGTTACACCCTGAGCTTGTTGTTACACCCCGAGCTTATTGTTACACACTGGGTTTTCTATTGCACCTTGAAGTCATTTTTACACCATGAAGTTTGGTCGTTATTTAAAAGATAGTTGTTGAAGATCATGAGAAGTAAATATACTTGGATGGTTGAAGAAATATCTGATAAATTATGATTCCAAGGATGGTGCAACCATAGTTTGTATTTTAATTGAAAATAATTTGTAACAACTATTTTATTTTAATCCAATCATAATGAGAATCGTGAGATTCTCATGACTCATTTGTCCACTAATTTTGGGGGTTGTAAAAGACGTTATAAAAAGGCCCAGTCTCATAAGGAGGGGACAAAAAATTAGGAAAAATATCAAAATTTTGATATTTTAATCTTTAGTTATTTTAATATAGTATGCATCTGATGATGTTTTTATAGATTTAGTGTTGAATCTTTAACTAGTTTTTGTCCCATCCCTGCACCCTGTAAGGGAGGAAGGGCCCTAATCTTTAGCAGGGATCATAGTAGTAATAGATTAATTTATTTATTTATATTGGTGTGGATTTCTTATTTTTGTTGCATATATTGTAGCACAGACACACTTCTCTTTTCAGATTCATTATATGTTGTTACACTGGATTGGTCAAATTTATAATATTAAATTATTGTTGCAATCTAGTTAATGATGCATGGAGCTCCTATTTATATTCTTAACTTTATGAAGTGTGAATTATTTCTTTATTGAGTTAGTTTCATTCATGCAATGTGTTTTTGTAATTTATGCAAGAATTGTTTAAAATCCTACAAGTGTGTTCAACGACATGTTTTACATTTTTCCCTGGTTGTTCATGTATTGGCACATATAGTGCAGACACCTCTGAAATCAAAATACCTACCATGGTTGACAATTAATGGTTGCGGTTCAATTGTTTTGAGATTGATAAAATCGTGCAAATAGATTTGTGACCAAAACAATTACATGTAAAACACTACTCTTTAAATAAACTTGAGTACCTGGGAGATGATTATCTTCTTGTGAATCTGCTTCTGCAGTTGCTTGTAATATGTAAAAAATTATGACAGATAAAACAATTAAATATCATTGTTCAAAGGAGAGAATCAATTGTTGTTTCTATTATTAGGAGTAAATGATTTCTTTTGAAATTTTTATTTCCTTGGTTGTTGGTGTGGTTGACCAAAATTTTCAGAGTTTGCATTGTTAGTCTTAAGATTATTTGTACAAGCTTGTGAGTTGGGTTCTCCCTTTTCAGTTTCATAAAAACCAAGGCCTTATTTGGTGGAAGGGGATCTTTGATTGTTAAGAATAGTATCAAATATCTTAGAGCTATCTTGAGATCTTATTTTCTTATCATTTTATGTTAATTTACCTTCTAGTATACTTACCTCAACCTATTTTTCTCGTTTTGTATTTTCCAATTTTGTTCTTAACTCGATGATCTCTTCTTTAAGCTCATTTTCTTGTCCTTGAAATACTTGGAGAGTTTTGTGTTTTAATTTTCAGTACTATATTTGAGAGAGATTTTCTGCACTTAATTCCTTCACAATAACCAGTTCATTAGAGGAAATTTCAACCTAAAAGTAGCCTCCTAAGGAAAAATAATAAAATAATAGTTAAAATAATACAATAAGTGTTATGGATTTTGGAGGGAAAAGATGAAAACTATTTTTTTAATTGTATTTTTTACTTATCACCTTATAGGATTACTCAAATTTCAAGTGTAGACACTCATTGTGTACCCATCAGGCCTACTTTAAAGAAGACCCACATAGATAAAAATTAAATATAACATGTTCAACACACTTTTTTATTTACCTTCAATTTTTATCAATGTGGGTCTTCTCAAAAGTATGCGTAATGGGTACTCGTTGGATGTGGAATTTAATTTGGCATCCAACGAGTGTCTACACTTGGAATTTGAGTAAACCTATAAGGAGATAAACCAAAAATACAGTTATTTTTTTTTTCTTATTTTCCCTCCAAAATATTTACATGTACCTCTTTTTAAACATAAAGGATTTGGATTGGTCTACATATTGTGACATGGAAATTACATGAAAATTTCATGGGCACTGTTAGGCTGAAATTTCCTCTAATGATTTTTTAAGTTCCTTGGTTGTCGCATCTTCTTAAATTACCTTCTCTCCAAATTAATTTCTCAATGAACTTATGTCCTCCCGCAATCTTTGACATTAATATTCATTTTCCTTATATTTCCTCCTCATTCCTTCTTCAATTTTGCTTCGTTCTTATAGTTCATTCTTTAACCTGATAATTTATTATTTCTAATAACTCTCCTTAACAATTGTAATAAATTTTGAGGGTATCTATTTTCAGTTTTTAGCTTTTTAATCTCTTCTTCTAGATCCATTATTTTTTAATTGGGTTACTTTCACTTCTTCCCATGAGAGAAATTTCAGTTCATTTACTATCATCATCACTACATTTATAAGGAAACAACCTGCAATTAGAACAATATCAAATACATGATGATTCTTGATGACTCTCTTCCTCATTTTTTACCAACATAAAAATGGGGTGCTCCTAGATCTGAAAATTTGTTGATATCTTTCAACACAGATTTTCCTTATCCCTGAATGCAGATATTTCCATCACATCACATATATAAATATCACTACTTTCTTGTCTTTTCCTCTTCCTTTTTGTTTCTTTCTTCTTATTTTCCTTCCCAATGTCCCTGATATAATCTCAAGGGATATCTAGGATTACATGAACATTATGTCTTTTCCATATGACTTGAATGACATGGATTGAAAGAACTGGTTCGCAATCAACATTTTCACCCCAAATAGATAGGATTGTAGGGTTATGGCTATCGAGTCGATCATCATTGCGAGCAGGGGTGTATATCTTTTGGCTATTAGATTCATTGAACAATGATGATTCTGGATGTAATTCCCAAGGTGCTTTATAATGACATTCAGCTGAGGAGCCTTTCTTTCTTAGGAATGTGCTTTTAGTGCATTTTTTGTTTCTTTCAATTAAATTGATGAGTTGTACACAATCATTAAAATTATTGGTTCTGAAAACATCTCATGTGGATAATAATCAAGGGCCTTCTAAATTTTATTAACTAATGGGTTGATTTGAAAGTGTATAAAGGTGAGGGTTTCAAGGTTATATGTATCTGTCAAACAATTTTTTATCATTATCAATTTCTTCTGTGTCATTCCAGTTAAGGCTTTCCATATCGGGTGCATTTTTTATCCAAAGGAAACCATGGATGTGCGCAGATCGTCTATGTTGACATTCATACCTATGAAGGATGCATTTTTGTTAGAAAATATTGTATTAGATAGAGTTTGATGTGGTAGAGTGTGTACCTGTACCAGTTGTATTTTTTATGCAAGTGTCTCTCTAAGATAACTTCAAGAAATATTGTGAAACTATGGTACATATATAGTGATGTCAAATGGGGTTAGAGATAATGTTATCATTTTTCCATTTTTGTTGTTTTTCAACATTAGGAGGTAGACATCCTAGTATGATTACATGAACATCAGGCCATTTTTTATCATTTGCACTTAATGTGAAGAACAACGTCGAGAAACTGAGCTGAAATATCATTTACAGCAATTTATTTTTAGCTTTGCACCAAAAATATATTGTGTCACGTAGAGAGAAACTGAATCACATTACTTGTTCTACCAACTTCTCATCTGGAAACTATTATAATTGGATGTTCAAATCATGGATAGATGTTGGAAAGCTATCTGCGATATTTTTTTTTCGAAAATGGAGGTTTTTTCTTGACTATCTGCGATGTAGTAGTGAAATCACAGGTTCTTGCCAAATATATTGTCATGGTAACATAGGAGATGAAGTGTGCATTCATGTAACTACACTGCTTTTATTCTTGGTTGATTTGGTATTATAGTTCCTCTCGGGAAAAGGGTGTGGAAAGCCATAGAGAGGAGAACTTTTGTGATGCATTGATTGGGGATAGGCCTATTGGTGGCCATTCAATTGTAGTATCAGAATGATGGTTGTAGGCATGCAAATATTGGCATATTTCTTGGATTTTTTATTTGTAATACAAATAGTGGGAATACATGATGATGTATTGTGTGGGCATGGGCTTTTGGATTCTTGAGTGGGGTCAAGTGATGTCTCGAGTGATAGTTGGGAAGTTGGATCTATGGTATTGGAATGGTGAAGGGAGGAGGAGATGTCGGTGGGGAATGTTGGCAAGGATGATATTGTGTTGTTATCAATGTGAGTACTCTTATAGTAAGGATCATTTTCCAATTTTCATTCTATTGCGTAGAGAACATGATGTCTAGTTATATTGCAATCATAAGAACATTGGTCATTACTATGATGAGTAACGATTAGAACATCCAAGTCTTGAACACTTCGTGGAAAAATTATTGTTATTTTTGTAATGTCTTGAGGAAAGAAAATTGTGTGGCTAGTGTATTTATATTGGCCACCACGTGCATGCATTACATGGAGGATGGGGTTATCCCTAGAAATGAGCATTTCTTCTATTTTTGAAAGATCTGTCAAGACAGTTGTTGAGGACCAGGGTCCATGTTGTTTGATAATGAGAAGTGATGACATTTTTTCTCAAACATGCATCTGAAGCAATAGTAAATTTGGTTTGACATGCAGATACAGATTTCGGGATATGATTCAAGAAAAATGGAGGATGGAAATTTAGGTGCAATTTTACCAATATTTACACAGAATTATGGATGTGCATCATCAATGTGAAAGTTGTTGAAATCATGTGCAATGGGGGGGGAGGGTTGGGGGTGAATGAGCTATAGATGTATTTTTTTGAGTGATTTTATAATGTGATTCAGGTTTTGGAAATTGTAAAAGAGCATCGGTTTCGGAGTAGGAAGTGTTTGATGTGAAATGTGAATTTTAATCTTATATTTCAGACGATCAATGTTCGTTGTTTTTTTCTTTTTGTTTGTTTCGTAATCTGTGATGCCTTCTGTAGCTCGATAAAAATCACATTGACGTGAATTTATTCATTCTTTATTCATTGTTTAATATTTTCGTGCACAATCACCATTACAAGTAGTAGACATTTGCACAAGTTAAGGCACCTACAAGAAATAGAGGGGAAATAGGAATGTTATTTGGAGAGAAAACAACCAGGTTATTGTATAAAAGGAAAAAAAATGAAGTTTTGAATATTTTAATGTTAATATATGATTAGAATAATGTGTTTGAAAGAATATTTTGGTAATTTTCAGCTATAAAAGAAGATAATTGGATGTGTAATGCGTAGTTCCTTGATTTCTGGAAGAAAAAAAAAAAAGAGAAGTTAAAATAATGTGAATAAGTGTAAATGTAACTACATACAACTACATTTTGTGTTGGAAAACACATCTCAATAATGAATAAGAGGAATTTTTGACAATGCATACAGTACTATAAGGTCTATAATTGTATTGATAAATTAAAATAATGCTAATTGGAAATAAGGAAAAATTAGTTGTAACAATATTTATCTATGATATCGAGATGTTATCGATTTCTAGAAGGATTTTGTTGCATTCGGTTTTGAATTGCAAGATTTATTCTTTCATGATAACACATTTCAAGCGTAGTATTGCTCTAAATGTTAATGTCTTCACTAATAGTGTGAAGATGTGATATATCCAGAGTGATTTGGAGACAATCTCCTTGATTAGATCCTGATCCGGATCTTTGGGAGAGGCCACCAAGGTCTAAGAAATTTAAATGGATTTGACAATATATACAAAATTAGAATGCTAGAAAAAGGAGAGAACACAGTAAATAAAACCACAAAGAAACATGTTTTATTAAATTTAGATAATTACTATAGAGGCTACATTGTGGTGAACAATATGTCCTTTTACAAAATGTAACTTGTTACTTATAGCCTTTTCTTGTTAGAATACCACACGTAAACTCCATGTGTTGGTAAATACCATGGGTGGATCTCACTTACAATACCATGGGTGAGTGAATACAATGGGTGGATGCCACTTAAAATACCATGGGTAAATTCCATGGGTGGATGTCATTTTCCATTCGGATCATTCCTCCCTCCTTAAGAAGAAATGGTCTCCATTGCATGAAGTTCCCTCCTGAGAAGCCTTTGTTGAATATGAAGAGCCACTAAAGAGAATGGTTTTTTGTGGTTAACCAATAATCGTGATGAACGAAGATACGAGGATAGAGATACCCTATAATGTTTGTGACCAACTATGATATTGACAGTGTGCGGCCTAGGAAATGGACTTTGAAAAAGTGTGGGTTTGTGGATGAACCATAACCATGACAAATGAAAATCTAAGGATAGAGACACCCTGTAATGCTTATGACCAACTGTGATGCTAACAATGTGTTGTCTAGCAAATGGACCTCGATGAGGTGTGGGTTTGTGGATGACCAAAAACCATGACAAACGAAGATCCGACGATAGAGATACCTCATAATGCTTATGAACAATTGTGATACTAATAATGTGTGGCCTATAAAATCGACTTCAGTGAGAATGATGTGTGCGGTTGACCCATAAATGTGATGTTGATTATTGATGAAGTAGCAGGTGCCTACATAACCTAGGGTGGGAGGGAACGTCTCCAAATAACCCAAGTTGAACGATACTGTGTTGAAACTAATGAATGTGAAGTAGGTTCCTACTAAAGCAGGGTGGGAGGGCACATCTCCAAAGGGAACCTACTCTGAATGCTACTCGAGATTTAAAATGGGCATATCAGTCAATATAACTCAGAATATTTATTATAACCTATTTTTCCAAATAAAATTTTCATTCTCCATCTTCCCATATGTTTGAAATCGCTATTTGGAGACTCTAGACTCTCAGATCCACGCTGGAACTATCCGTTGTCACAAGATTTCTGAAAACATAGTTGATTTTAAATCAACGATAACTCCCTTGTCTCGACTCTGATTCAACTAGTTTTTTTTTTAATCGAGTAATTTTTTAAAGGGAGCTCATATTGATAATCATTTCTCTGAAACTTTGCACTAAAAACTGAAAAAAAAAATATAGGAGAACTGTCGTCCACGAATTAGCATCAAAAAATATTTTGCAACATTGCTCATGTTAAATGAGTGATATCTTCCTCATCCAGACTCTGATTCCACTAATTTTGTTTTTTTGAAATTGACTAATTTTTCACAGCGAATCCATATAATCCATTTGTTTCTAAGAAATTTTTGCCAATGTTTTCAGTTCTGATATAAAAACTCGCCTCCCAAAAACTTCCTTCAAAAAAATGAAAAAAAAAATTCTTCCCGCTTTGCCCAAGAAGTGCTTCCTTGAGGTTATGGAACTTTCAAGAAGTTTGCTAGAGATGGCTACAAAATTTTGAAATTGAAATATGTTAAAATTGTGATTCAGATGGATTCGTAAATTGAATATGATACCACTAATCTAGATCTTATGGGGAGGCCCTCAAGATCTAAAAAAATGAAATGCGAGAAAAATCCGAGAACACGTCATAAATAAAACCACAAAGAATTTTTTTATTAAACAAATAATAATTGTAAAAGCTACATTGTGGTGGATAATATGTGCTTTTATAATATGTGACTTGTTACTTATAGTGTTCTCTTGTTAGAATACCAGAGGTAAATTCCATGGCTGGGTAAATACCATGGATGAATACCATTGGTGGATTCCACTTACAATACCATGGGTAAATTACATGGGTGGATAAATGCCATGGGTGGATGAATACCATGGGTCGATCCCATTTACAATCATGGGTGGATAGATAACATGGGTGGATGTCATTTTCCATTCAGATAAAATCTAGATCCGAGGATAACAAATAGAAGTCCTTTGAATTAATCCCAAAAATGTAGATTTTATGTCTTTGAAAGAAACTATTCAAACTAGCTTACCAGTGTGATCTTGTACATCGACCTTAAGTAAGTATCTGTAATCACAATCAGTCACTTGAGTGCTACATTTTTTTAAATACTATGTCCTTTTATTTTTTGGAAAAAAAAAAATCATGCATTTTTTCCCATCACCAAAAGACGAGCAAGACAGGTATTAAAAATTGTCCATCCATATTTTTTTTACTATTCCCTTCACTTGGTAGAATTTAGGTTTCTTTGAGGAATCAATACTATAAATATGAACAATTGTTATTGGTTTTTATTGATGGCCAAAAGAAGGTGAATATATTGATGTTAGGAATGTAGAACTTGTAGTGGATATTTATTTTTTAAACCATGACTTTAGCATGTGGGCCTCTTCAAACTCATGATCTACAAGAATAATGGATCTTGTTGTAGTGCTGACATTTCTTCCATTAAATGCACCATCATGATCAAACTTGATTCCAATGATGTGATTATTTACTGCAACACAAAAGTGGGAAATTTCTTTTGATACAACATCAAAATCTCCTCCCCAAAAAATTGGATCCATGTTATATCCAGAAATTTCTTTAAGATTTACTATTTTTTAGTAACTTCAGAGCCATCTTTTCTATGTATAGTGCATGAATTTCAAATGTCAATAACAAAACCAAGAACATTAACAATCGAGTTGACATTTGTTATTCCAACATCATTGATTGATTTTATATTGAAATGCATTGTTGGGTTGCATTGTTGGTAGATGTTGCATTTAACAAAATTTCCCATTCATTGTTTAAATGGTTGTATTTTTTATTACTCATTTTCACATTTCCTTTTAAGAAAATGTACACATTTCCAACTTGGATTTTTTCAAAGAAATAATTGGAAGCATTGTTGAAATAAGTAATGTGTATTTTTCCACCTTTTGTGTCGAAGAGGTTAAATCCAAACACTTTACTGGGTCTGTATTGATTTTGAATTTTTCAAAGAGGTGTTTTTCTTTGAACGTATCCTTTTATGCACCAGTTTTAATGGTAAGGCTTTATTTCTTTGATGGTGATATGGATTGGCATGATGGATGGGGTTGGAATAGAAGAATGGGGGAAGTTCCTTTTTTATGAAGGGTGTTGGTTCAATGAGGATGGAGTTTATTATTGAGAAGTGATCCGGGTGCTTAAATTTTTTGGAATACCAATTAAGCGTGAATATGTAGCATAAATTTCGTAGTCTAGTAGCGTTATAGACCTAGATGGTAAATGATAGTCGTAAGAGTAATTGTTATACTTGAAAGTGGTATGAAGAAAATATGTGAAGTTGAAGTAGTCCAACTTTAGCATGTATAATAGAACCCTTTTGAAGCAATCTTGTTGCAACAAGGTCATTGAAAGTTGTTGGAAGCATACGGCGATTCATATGTGTTCCATCGAAGCTGACAGTGTGATATTGTACAATTGAACTTTGTATTGACCTAATAGGGTAAATTTAAACAATTGGCAGCAATGGTTGAATATGATCTGGATTTTATGTAGGAATGCAATAGAATACACATATAGCCATAGATACAGAGATGTAGCGGAAATAATGCTTCATTTTATTAATAAAAGAATGACTGAAATAGGCTTACAAACATAATGGAAAGAATCTAGGGCACTGGTAGCGTATCTGTGAGAAGAGATGTGGTGTACGCAGGCCTCTGAACTGTGTTACATTGAGGCCCGAAGGCCTATTACAGACATAATGGAAATAGATGAGTTAGAGCATTGGCAACGTTTATCTCTGAGAAGAGATGTGTCAGCTACCAGCCCCTCAACTGTGTTACAATGAGGCTCAAAGGCCTATTTATTGTTGAGAAACAATGTAAAATCCGAAACATCCCAAAACCTAACCCTAGGAGATGAAGCGCCAAAACTGTGGGCCTCGTTTGGGTAAATTGGTGTTTCAACTTCCTAGGGACGTAACTTTGGCATCCGATCTTCGTTTGACGCACTCAATAGCTCGTTATAAATATCTATCCGAGGACTACAAATTTTGAGTGATAAACATCAATTTATGCCCCATGTTGCTCCCTGTTTTCCCAAAATGTGTCGTTTAGGGCCTCAAAACGGCTTCGGAAGTTCAGGACCCTAAAAACTGCTATAAATAGTAAGTTGTGCTGAAACTTACAAAATGAAATAACACATGGTGGGGGTTCAAATAGACTCGATGGGTGGCCACAAATATCCACCTGGATCATTAAGTCCCCAAAACGACTCCGGGAGTACAGGACCCTAAAACTTGCTAAAAATAGTAAGTTGTGCTGAAGCTGGAAAAATGAAAGAATTGATGTTGCAGGTCCAAACGGAATAGGTGGGTAGCCACTGATATCCACCTAGATCATTCTTCCCTCCTTAGGAAGCAATGGTCTCCATTGTGTTAAATTCCTCCATGGGGGCGGGGGGGGAAATTCTGTTGAACTTAGTGTTGGATTTGTCCAGGATATCGCGAACTTGTTGGTGGACGTACTGGATGTAGATGTGTCGATGATGGGCAGCCGTTGAAGGATCAGGGAAAATTTATCCATCATCGTGTTCCTTTGTTTCTCGAGGGCCTCCTTGAGCAAGATTTTGATAGGATCTCTTGCTCCCTCGTCTTTCTTTCCTTCCGCCATGGGGGGTTGTCGGGGTTGCGAGGTTGAACTCGTTATACCCTGGCCGCGTTGGGGACATGAAAAGAAAAACAGAGAAAGAGCAGACCGCTCTGATACCATTGATCCAGATTTTATGCAGGAACGCAACAGAATACACATATAGCCATAGATACAGAGATGCAGCAAAAATAATGCCTCATTTTATTAATAAAATAATGACTAAAATAGGCTTACAAACATAATGGAAACAAGCTAGGGCGTTGGTAACGTATCTTTGAAAAGAGATGTGGTGTATGCAGGCCTCTGAACTGTGTTACATTGAGGCTCAAAGGCCTATTACAGACATAATGGAAATAGATGAGCTAGAGCACTGGCAACGCTTATCTCTGAGAAGAGAAGTGTCAGCTACCAGCCCCTGAACTGTGTTACAAAGAGGCTCGAAGGCCTATTTATTTTTGAGAAATAATTTAAAATCTGAAACATCCCAAAATCTAACCCTAGGAGATCAAGCACCAAAACTGTGGGCCCCGTTTGGGTAAATTGGTGTTTCAACTTCCTGGGGACGTAACTTTGGCATCTGATCTCCGTTTGACACGCTTAATAGCTCGTTAGAAATATCTGTCCAAGGAATACCACTTTTCAGTGGGAAAGATTGGACTATGACCCATGTTGCTCCCCATTTTCCCAAAATGCATCGTTTAAGGCCTCAAAACGACTCCGGAAGTTTAGGACCCCGAAAAACTGCTATAAATAGTAAGTTGTGTTGAAACTTACAAACTGAAATAACTGATGGTGGGGGGTTCAAATGAACTCGGTGGGTGGCCACCAATATCCACCTGGATCATTAAGTCCCCAAAACGGCTCCGGGAGTGCAGGACCCGAAAACCTGCTAAAAATAGTAAGTTGTGTTGAAGCTGGAAAAATGAAAGAATTGATGTTGTGGATCCAAATGGAATAGGTGGGTGGCCACCGATATCCACCTGGATCAGAATATGAGTTTCTCTAGAGAGCATTGAGAAAATAATACTCTCAGTGAATTTTGTTGTCATTTTTTAAAAACAGAGATAAAATAATGAGTACTATATAGAAGAAAATTCATAAATGTGGTTATTTCTTTAAAATCATTTATATGTGGTTTTTCTCGCATTAGATGTTTACCATTAATAAGATTCCCATAGGAATACATGAAACTTTATGAACTAAGGGGCAACAAACATGTTCATATTGTTTCTAATTAATTTTTTATGTAGAGTTGTAATCAGGAAAAAGAATTTTATTATCTTAGTATGAAAATATTGAGGTTCTATTTAGTCAAATTAAATAAATAGAAAATCTTAATTATATTTTAAAAAATTAATGAAAAAGAAAATGAAAATGATCAAATATATATATTATGGAAACAAATTCATGTAAATTTAATTATAGATATAAACAGTGGAATATAAATATAGATAATACTAATAACAATTTGAGATTATTAAAACATTCTATAAATAAAAAAATTACAATTAAATTTAAATTTGAATTTTTTTTTAATTTATATATATATATATATATATTATTATTTTTTTTTTTTTTCAAATCATACACAATATTATAAAATCATGACATGAAATGAATTTACATTTTATTTCCCAACATCAAAAATTTGGTTTACTAAATCAACCCTTATTTTTTATCATTCCTTTTATAAAACCAAATCATTTTTATTCTTTTAATGAATCACTAATAATTAATTATCATATAAAAGAATATTTATTTCAATTCTTATTGAAATAAAAACTGTGAGCACATATAGCAATAAAAACTTTTGATGTTTGTACTCCTTGCTGGAAAAGAAATAAAATAGACATTGTATGAAACAAAATTGTATAGGTTTATGTTTTTTTGAAAGTTATTAAATTTGGTACATGTACCTTCTAAATTTTACTTGCTATTGTGGAAACCATTCCCACCATTTATGGAGAAGGAATAAGCCATAAAACTTTTTATGCCTTACTCTATGGATGAGTTGTTAAAACTTAAAAGGCTTTTAGGATTTCAATGACAAACATCTATTTAATGGACTCATTAGATATTCTGCGAATTTTGAGAAGCCCTTTATTGGGCATCCCCTATCGTACACATCCGACACCATTTGAGCACATATAGCAATAAAAACTTCTGATGTTTGTACTGCTTGCTGCAAAAGAATTAAAATAGACATTGCATGAAACAAAATTGTATAGGTTTATGTTTTCTGAATGGTATTAAATCTGGTACATATACCTTATAAATTTCACTTGCTATTGTGGAAACCATTCCCTCCGTTTATGGAGAAGGAATAAGCCATAAGCCTTTTTGTGCCTCACTCTATGGCTGACTTGTTAAAAAATAAAAGGATTTTAGGATTTCAATGAAAAACATCTGCTGAATGGACTCATTAGATATTTTGCAAATTTTGAGAAGTGCTTTATTGGGCATGCTCTATCGTATACATCTGACACCATTCTTTTTTTTCAATTTTAAATGATTGTTGAAAAAAGGGAAATTATTAGCCAAATGATTTAAAAACATGCAAAGAAGTTTAATAACCCAAAATTTTATTTCATTCTTGCACATGATTATACTTATACACTCAACTTGTACCACTGTAATGAATATTGCTTACCTACGTTTGAAGGAAACCACAGGATTTTTTTTTTTTTTATGCAACTCCAAAGGAGGCTCGCAAATGTCACATTTAAAAGAATGGCAATGTTTGATAATGAAAAAACACAAAAGGTGGAAAATTCCATACTTTTTGATCAAATATGTACTCAGGCATGTGGCTTATTCAAAAATCTTCAGACCTGTGGAAATCCTTAAGGATTTTTGGACCTGTTATATCTCTTGGGAGCTCGGACCTATAACATCCAAGTTCAGACCCGTGGTCAGACTTGTGAGTTGGTTTTTGGACTGTAGAAAATTTCTTGGACCCATGCAATAAATTATTGACTGTTGCATAACCTGGGGCATTCTTGCGTGGAATTCAGACCTATGGCACGGCAGTTCATATCTCTGTAAAATTCAGAGTTGTGCCTTGAAGTTTGACCTTACAAAATGATCAGAATTTGTTGGAAACTATGGTTGGTAATTAAGCATCCTTTGAGGACAAACTATGGGATTTCATGTTATAATGGACTTAAAGCATTTTGAGAAACATATATTGTGATTTAAGTATTGAAGCCAGTTCCTTGGAGCACCCTCATAGTAATATTGAAGGCTTTTCTTGGGAGAGACCTAGAATATCTGGTGTATACTTTGAAACAACATTTTTGAATACTTAAAGGTATAATAAAGCATTAGAAGCAGATTAAGACCCTTGCTGAATATTTTTAAACATGTTCCCTGGAGCATTTGAAGTATTTCCATAGAATTGTTGAATACCTCTTGGTGACTTAATGAAGTGGATTGAAGAGAATTTTTATACATACCTCATTGAAGATCTCTTTGTTTGGGGGATATATTTAGTCGAGATTTGAGATCATTCAAGAAGACACTGATTAGCATTCTGAATATTTCTTTGAAGAAATATTCTCTCTTGTAGAAGTAGTATTTAATCTTGTAGAAGCACTCTTGGAGTCAAAGGGTCAGAGGAAATCTTGGATCAACTATGGAGGACATCTTGAACAACATCTTGGAGAAGCATTGTTAAATCCATGATGAAATGGATTTTGGAACATGAAGAAGGGATGACTTTCTAGCTGATGATAAGCCAGACTTGGAGACAATTTCACAAAGCTAGATTGAAAAGGACCTAAGGAGAAAATATTGAAAACATCTTTGGAGACCCTTTGAAGCCAATCTTGTAGACCTATTAAAGACATATTTGCAGCCTTTTCGAAGAATAACTAAATAGTTGGAACAGAGGGTCGGTGTAAAGTCCCTGACCACTTAGGAATCTTATGACGAAGTCCGCTAGCCTAAAGTTGTTCCCACGGGCTAAAGAAGGGAAATATTTAATAATGTACATGAAGCCATCTCAGGCCAAAGACCCCATGTTCAAGAAAGTACCATATTCCCACCAATTATTTCTAATGTAAGATGTTCATGTTCAACAAAAAAATTGAATTATAAAATACTGATCTCAGAAAGTCATGATTCCTAATTATTATCTACTTGAGGATGAGGAACTACTTGAGCATCCATTCTCCTTTTATTATCACGAAGATACAAGAGTGTCAAAATGCATTCAAACAATGTAACTAAAGTCACTTTTCCATCATCAATAAGGTTATGGATGGAGCAACTAGCCAACTATGGTGCACTTGACTTGATTCGGCTCTGTGTACAGACATAGATTATATAGGGTTTATGGCATAACGATGATCGACATAAAAAATAACAGGTGAAAAAATGGGAGTGAATTATTTCTTATCTCGTGCGATTGAGCGATATTGAGAAACACACTAAAACAAAGAGGAAGTTGTTGCCCTTGAACCAACATCATAATCACCAACAATGGGGAGAATGGTGAAGGCCTCTAAGATATCAGCATCGCAGCCACCACCTCGCTCGATTCCAGGAATACAACGGAGGCATATGTTGCACTTGAACCTTTCTTTCAAGCATATCCACCTACATAGAATATTTGGGTGCATAAAAAGTAGTAGCAACTAGTATTCAAAGTGCCCATGCATTAAATTTTATAGTATAAATCTACAAACTATACTATATGTGAAATTCATGGTATACAGGTCAAAGATAAAAATGACATTGAAATGAAAAAGAAGGAGTTGCAGCTCACAGGTGAGTACTGCACCTGGAGACTGCACTCAAACAGAGAGAACACTCTGAGTTTACTCTACATTCATGAATGAGGCATTACATCATTAAGTACATCACTAGGAATTAGGAAGTTGCAAACAAACTCCTAAATTGTAGGAACTAATCCTAAACTAAGGAGATACGTTAAAACTTGTGTAACCATTTCTCCATTAATACAAAATAATATTAATTATTTTCAACTCCCCCCCTTAATGGAGAAAGGATTATCCTGAACTCCTAGCATCCTTCTAAACAATTCAAACTTTACACGCCCAAGAGGCTTAGTAAATATATCAGCCATATTGTCACTAGTTTTACAATATTCAACAAATATCTCTTTTGACTGTAGTTTCTCTCGAACAAAATGGAACTGAGTATCGATGTGCTTGGTATTTTTATGAAAGACTGGATTGTATGCAAGCTTGATGGTACTGTAGTTGTCAGTTTTGATGATAGTTGATTCTTTCTGTTCTTTTCCTGCATCATTGAGAAGTCTTCTCAACCAGATAGCTTCACATGTGGTTGTACACAATGCTTGGTACTCAGCTTCACATGAAGATAAGGCTACAGTACTTTTCTTTTTGCTGCTCCATGCTATGACCCCGGATCCAATGCTGAAAGCGTAACCTGTGATAGACCTTCGATCATCGAAGTTACCTGCCCAATCTGAATCTGAAAAACTTGCTAGAGTAACATCAGAAGTGTCAGTGTACAAAATACCATAATTACTAGTACCACTAAGATACCTCAACACACTTTTTGCTGCGACCCAGTGACTTTCGAGTGGTTTTGACATGAACTGGCTCAACGTACTAACAGAGTATGCCAAATCTGGTCTAGTTGTAGTGAGATATATCAAACTGCCAACTAGCTGTCTATACATAGTGGCATCCACCTCTTTAGTACCATCATCACTGCTCAACTTTAAGTTCTGCTGCAATGGTGTTGATGCTGATTTGCACTGCTCCATTCTGAACCTTTCCAGCAAGCTTCTAGCATACTTCCCTTGTGTAAGAAAATTCTGTCTAGAATCTCTCCATACCTCCAATCCCAAGCAGTAATGTAGATTTCTGAGATCTTTCATCTCAAACACTTGTGACATCTGCTGTTTGATTTCATTGATCAAATTGTTAGCATCCCCTGTTATGATCATATCATCTACATACAAAGAAATCAAAATAACTTGCCTCTATTTATTAAACTTGGTATATAGATTTGGATCATTTAAGCTCCTATGAAAGCCATGCTATACAAAAAATGAGTCAATCTTCTCATACCACGACCTGGGTGCTTGTTTTAAACCATAAAGTGCCTTTTTCAATTTACAAAAAAGATTTTCTTGCCCCTTTTTCACAAAACCTTCAGGCTGAACTAAATAAATTTCTTCTTTCAAGTCACCATTCAGAAATGCAGACTTAACATCTAGCTGGTGTAGCTACCATTTATGTTTTGTTGCTAAGGAAATTAGCATTCTAATGGTGTTTAATTTGGCTACAGGAGAAAAGGTGTCATCGAAATCTATTCCCTCTTGCTGTGAGTAACCCTTTGCTACCAGTCTAGCTTTAAGTTTTTCTATACTCCCATCTGCATTTATTTTAGGTTTGTACAACCATTTGCATCCTATGGGGGTTTTACCTTCAGGAAATTCAACCAAATCCCAAGTATGGTTTTTGTTTATTGATTCTATTTCCTCATGCATTGCAGCTCTCCATGCATCAGATTTACTTGCTTCTTCATAATTTGCAGGTTCTACAATGTTTAAAATGTTTGTCATTAATGCATAGTCTTTCAATCTGGATGGTAATTGAGTCTTCCTACTTGATCTCCTTGGTAGGGGACTTACCTCAAATATGTCTATTTCAGCCTTCTCCGGGCTTGCATCATTGCTTACAATACCTGTTACTTCTTCTTCTTGTTTCTGCTCCTGCACTTCATCATCCTCACTGTTTTCTTCCATTAGCAATGGAATGTGCCAATCACTGTTAGATTCATTCTTTCCTTCTTCAACCTGTTCATGAAATATGACATCTCTACTTGCAAAAACCTTATGAGTCACAGGATTAAATAACTTATATGCCTTGAACTCAGTGCCATAGCCAACAAAGATACATTTCAAGGCTTTTGGATCTAACTTCTTCCTATCTGCCTTAGGTATATGAGCATAAGTTTTTGACCCAAATATTCTTAAATGACTCACTGCTGGTTTGAATCCAAGCAATGCCTCAAAAGGGGTTTTGAAGCCTAGACATTTAGTAGGAATCATATTCTTTAAGTAGACAGCAGTGTTAATAGCTTCTGCCCAAAAACTATTTGATAGACCCTTACCTTGAAGCATGCTCCTTGCGCACTCCACAAGAGTTCTGTTCTTTCGCTCTACCACTCCATTCTGCTGAGGAGTGTGGGGCACTGTGAACTGTTGAATAATCCCATGCTGCTTGCAGAAATTCATGAATTCTCCCAACCTGTATTCTCGCCCTTGATCTGAGCGGAGAATTTTTATGCTTTTTCCTGTCTGGTTTTCTACCATAGATTTAAACTCTTTAAAATACTGAAAGGTCTGACTCTTTTTACTTAGAAAGTATATCCATGAGAACCTAGTGCAATCATTTGTAAATAAGAGAAAATAATATGCACCTCCTAGTGACCTAGTCTGCATAGGTCCGCATATATCTGTATGCACCAGTTCTAAGATATCTCTTTCTTTTCCATTAACATGCAAAGGGAACTCTTCTCTATGCATTTTCCCTAATGCACATCCATCACAATCCAACTTAACATTATGGAAAACAGGGAGTCCATCAACCATACCTTTTCTCTGAAGTAGGATGAGGTCTTGCAGATTAAGATGGCCAAATCTCTGATGCCAGAGATCTTCAGCTATCGATCCAGTTGCAACCATTGCTTGCTTTGTCATACTTTTCATGTCTAATCTGTACAAGCTCCCCATGCGCACTCCTATTGCAACTGTTTCCATCTGGCTATCCTTTATGACACAGTTGGTCTTAAAGAATTGAACTTGCATGTCCTGATCAGTAATCATTGAGACAGAGATCAATTTTTTCTTAATTCCGGGCACATACAATACATTTTTAAGGTGTCTAATGTCACCGCTAGGTAATTTTACCGGAATGTCACCATATCCTTTGATCTCATATCCACTATCATCCCCTAAATAAATTTTCGACCCACATGAAGTTTCTTCAAGACATTCAAACCAGTCCTTCTTACCTGTCATATGTGAGGATGCACCAGAGTCGACATACCATATGTCGTCCTCATCTCCCTTTGAAGCTGAAAGAGCACAATCAACTGTAAATAGTCGAAGTTCGTGGCTATGATCCTGATCTTCCTCAACGAAGTATCCTCTGTGCTTTCTCTATTTATTTCTTACTTCATCTGCATGCCTCTTATAACACTCTTTAATCTGATGACCAGGTTTTCCACAGTAAAAAAATTTCTTGCTGGGAAAATTATTAGTAGACATACCTTTAAATGGTCTCTTTTGAAACGTGTTGGCTCCTTTCTGCTGCTGCTGCTGCTGCTCTGGCTTTTGTTGCTGTTGTGGCTACTTCCCTCTATACTGCCGCCTTTTCGGCATCAGAGAAAGATCATTGCTCTGTGATTTTAGATTTTGTCGTCGCTCTTCTTCCTGTAGTAGAATCCCTGTCAGCTCTTCAAACGCAGGGGCTTTCTCCCTTGCTGCCAGTCCAGTGATGAACATCTGATATTCATCTGTCATTCCGTTCAATGTGATCGTGACTGGATCCGAATCGGAAACTTTCTCTCCGATATCTCCCAATCTGTCCTTTAGGTCTTTGACTCTCGCAATGAATCCAGCAGCGGACTCATTCTCCTCCATCTTCATCGCAAACAGCTTGCCTTTGAGTGACAAGACATGGTTTGTATTCTGCGTCTGGTATAGGTTTTTAATCGTCGTCCAAATGTCAGTGATGATTTACAGTCTCTAATATGCGGGATAATATTGTCCTTGACAGACATATTTAATATGACCTTTGCTTTTGTCTCCCTTTTATCCCAGTCTTGTTCGTTTGCCGCTGATCCTGGTCTCAGCTCACTTCCTGTAACGATCGACCACACATTTGCACTTTCAAGTAAAGTCTGTATCTTGAATTTCCAGTTGGAGAAATTTGATCCATTGAGTTTGCCAGACTCGTGGAGATACGATTCTATATTGTTATTCATATTGGACTGATAAACTTTATGATCCTCTGATGAATAATTCTACCCAACTGAACAATTACAGGATACTAAAAAAAATCACCACATACCATATCTTGACCATAACAATCTGATCTGCCTCCTCCGAACGAATCAGAAACTTCACTGCACCACGACCGGGCAAGTCCGATCTGCTACCACCGAGAAAATTAGGAACTTCAATGCGCCACCACCGGGCAAGTCCGATCTGCTGCCACCGAGCGAATTCGGAACTTCAATGCGCCACCACCGGGCAAGTCCGATCTGGTGCCTCCGAGCAAATTAGGAACTTCAATGTGCCACCACTGGGCAAGTCCGATCTGCTGCCACCGAGCGAATTCGAAACTTCAATGTGCCACCACCGGGCAAGTCCGATCTGCTGCCTCCGAGCAAATCAGGAACTTCAATGCGCCACCATTGGGCAAGTCTGATCTGCCACCAATGGGTGAATTTAGAACTTCAATGTGCCACCACCGGGAAAGTCCGATCTGCCACCGCCGGGCGAATTCGAAACTTCAATGTGCCACCACTGGGCAGGGCCGATCTGTAAAAAAATTGCAGACCTTCCCAAAGAGAAAGAGGCTGGCGCTTCTTTGATGTGAAAAATCTGCGCCCAAATCAAAATGCTTGCGAGTCCCAACCTTGGCGTGACTTTTGCGTGTACTTCCGCGCCAATAGTGTATTTTGGCGCGTTGGCGCGCTTATCTCCCTCAAACCCGCGCCAATGGCGCGACTGTTCGCGAAAAAACCGCACCAATCCTTTCTCCCACTCAGAGATGATCAGTCATCTGAGACCTGTGTTTCAGGTGTTACTGCAGTCCACCTAATTCTATGAAAGCTTCTGTAAGCTCCTCCACCACTATAGTTCTGTAATCAATGATGCATCCTAAAAAAAAAAAATTAACGCTCTCCCTACTCTGTGCTCCGATATTAAGATAAAAATGACACTGAAATGAAAAAGAAGGAGTTGCAGCTCACAGGTGAGTACTGCACCTGGAGACTGCACTCAAACAGAGAGAACACTCTGAGTTTACTCTACATTCATGAATGAGGCATTACATCATTAAGTACATCACTAGGAATTAGGAAGTTGCAAACAAACTCCTAAATTGTAGGAACTAATCCTAAACTAAGGAGATACGTTACAACTTGTGTAACCATTTCTCCATTAATATAAAATAATATTAATTATTTTCAACTCAATTGAACCTCATAAAATTTACATCCTTGAATTTAAATGAAAATTCACATGAATGTCAGCAGAGAATCTTGTTTCACCGAACATGATATCAAAATGATTTTAAATCTTATATAAATGATGCGTGAATTTACCTATTTTTTTTTTCCTAAATATTGTGTAAACATGCCCATTTCCTACTTTCTAATTGTGTAAATGGTGCGAATGAGAACCCTATTCTGTATCTCCCTGCAAGAAGGGTAAGCCCCCAAGGAGTCCTAATTTGCAGATAGTCAAGCCTACGATACTCACTATCTCCAACATGTACTATGCTGAAGGATATTAAGACTGATAACAGTGGACAATACATCAAATCCGGAATCAATTGAACCAAAGAAAGTAGCTTTGTTTACCCATAACCTAGTTTTAGATCCTTAAGTAGATCCAGTAGGAGACCTAGCATAGCTACCAATAAAAGCACCACCTATTGAACTAACACCAGGGGCAGGGGCTCCTATCAAAGTAATATTATCTGATTGCGATCCCTGGTTCGACCAAGTCAATTAGGTATAGATCTATATATTCATTTGTATGACCCCAATGACTTTACATAACAACTCAAACTACAAGAATTCATCTCAGGCCAAATACCCCATGTTCAAGAAAATACCATATGCCCACCTAGAGCCAACAAAGGAAGTACCAAAGAACTCAACATGAATAAAGCATATTAAAGGGTCTATTTCAATACACACATTGAAAAATTACAACCATACCATCTGGTAGTCACAGTATTTTTAGTCTGATTAATACATCTCCTTGGCTTCTTCACCAAACTTTCGCTTGGAGTTTTCGAGAGTAAGTGCCATACATAGTGCCTTACTATAATAAAAAAAATAAAATAAATCCAATATGGTCAGAAACTGGAAAAGAGTAAGTGGTTTACTTACTATGTACTACCAAACTATAACCCTACGCCTTCAAAAAAAAATTGTGACTTCTCCAAAAAAATACCCACACTAAAAAGAACTGTGGTGGCTTGCTAGCATTGATCGAAAATATTTTTACTTCACTAAAACAAATGCAAGAACATAACACAAAATAGGTAGATGAAAGAAATAAACCACAGATTTTAATCAAATTTTGAAAACCACCTGGCTGTAACTAATAGACACGAAGCCCTCATCATAACAGACTTGTTCAGATGTACAGGCCAGCTTGCTCGGATGCGAGACAGAGTTGGTGAATGGCGACTCCTTGCAGTTGCACCTCCTACTGCTAAAATGGTTGATGTTGAATTACAAATGTTCCAGATTCCCCTCCTCCTGTTGCAAAGGAAGCTATTTATGCGCAGAGTAGGACGCTCTGCCAAGTTATAGTAATAATGTTTCATTTTTTTTTAACTCTTTTTAATGTGATGGAAGATCATTTTTCAATCGTCTAACAATGGATTTGAAAGTCAACAATAGTACACAACTACAACTACAACTAGGGGAGTTGTTTTCAAAGAGGAATGTCTTAGGGCGTAAATATAAATATTATTACTGAGAACCAACACATATCCATATTAACTAAGGATATAAGCAATGAGAGAAAAAAATGACTAACAATAATGGAAGAAAGTTAGTGCATGATTGTTTTAAGCTTTTCATTATTGTATTTTTTTTTACATGATTGGTCCAAAATATAGGTTTAATATTTTACAAAAATTGAGTTTTTTTAAATTTAGATACCTTATTAAACACAGAAAGAACAAGAACGAGAGTGATGGGGTTAGAGAGAGGGAGGGAAGTGGGATAGAGAAGGAAAGAAAGGAAGACAAGGAGAAGGTGTGTGTGTGAGAGAGAGAGAGAGAGAGAGAGAGAGAGGGAGTTGGAGGGGGAGGGGGAGAGAGACAGAGGAAGGAGCAAAGACATAGACATATAGAGGTGGAGAAAGAGAGGGAGTGACAAGGGAGGATGGGGAGAAAGTGTGGGAGAGAAGGGGAACAAAGAGAGAGGGAGACACAAAGATGCAGGGGAGAGAGAAAAGGAGAGAGGGAGGGAGATAGTAACAAAGTTGTAAGGAAGAGAGAGAGTGATGGGGAGGGAGAGATACAGGGAGGTGGGAGAGAATGACAGAGAGAGGAAGGAAGAGAGAGAGGAATCAATAGAGACAATGAGAGAGGGACATGGATTTGGAGGGGGGGACAGAGAGAGGGAAAAAGAAATACACATAGGGATAAAGGTGGAGAGAGAGGGGGAGTGATAAGGGATAGATGGAGAGAGAGAGATAGAGATATAGAGATATGGAGAGAGAATTTGTAGGTTCATGGGGTGAAATATATATAGGGAATAAGATTGAGATAGGCAAATTCAAATACAAATATTATATAGTATTATATAACTAGCCTAGATCCATCTTAACCTCATATCTATCAAGCGTTGAGAGTGATCAAATCTCTTGAGGTGCAAACATTTCCTCAAGTTTTTCACTCAAAAATTAAGTTTTCACCTCAAGATATGGGATCCCTATTGGTGCTTGGTAGATGTGTGGTTCCAATGATCTAGGATGGTTGGAAAATAAATTTTATAAGTTAAACCTTCATATATTTTAAAACGTATAAAAAAATATTCTTAACCATGGATGTTTTCCCCACTTTACCATAGAGATTGGCAATGTGCAAATATGTGTTCTGACAATACCATGGGCTAATACCATGGATTATCAATACCACATATCCAAAGAAACTTAACCAACATCATATGATACTTATTCATATGACTTTTTCTTTAATTAATCAATTTGATGAAAATGAAAAAAAAGAACATCACTACTTTGGAGATAAATCTTAATATTTTATTTATCGATACTATTATGAATATTCTAGAATATTCCATTGACGTTAAATCTTTAACATTCAACTGACAATTTATGAGGTAGATGTCAAGAGTAAGTGTTTAACATTTAACATTTGAAAATTTATTCTAATGTCAATGTTTCCCAGGAGTAGATGTGTAAGCATAAATGTTTAACATTTTAGAAAAAAAAATCACTTATAAAAATAAAAATAAAACAATAAAAGTAATTAAAAATAAAAATAAAAATAATATAAATCCTCGTGTAAATATTTAAATGTTGGCTCAATTAATAATAAAATTTTAAAGTCAATTATATTTTTATTTTGTGGTTAACTTGTTAATGGGATCTGTTACCATACCATAGGCCAGTACCATGGATTATGAATACCACATGCCCCAAAACCATAACTTAATTCAAAATCAAACTATTTAAAACTATATGACATGATTCTTAACCATGGATATTCACTCCCACTTTACCGTGGATAGTATTAACATGTAAATATGACGTGCCACAATACCATGGGCCAATACCATGGCTTATCAATACCACATGCCAAAAAAACATAACTTATTTCACTATCAAAATATTTTATATTTATTTTATTTTATAATATTTTTTTAATTAAATCTAAAAAGGAAAAATATTATCATTACTTTTGAGATATATCTAAACCCTCTATCCTCACAACTACTAAAAATATTTCTGTAGAAATTAAATGAAGTTTTCAATAAAATTAAAAATGAGAATATAAAGATGTGAAATATATATAATATAAATAATATTACAAAGAACCAACATAGATCCATCTTAACTAAGGATCCTAGATGATGAGAAAAAAAAAATTGACTAATAATAATATAGGAAAGGTAAAGGTAGTTCATATTGATCCAAAACATAGGTTTAATATTTTACAACCAATTTAGTTTTTTAATTTAGATACTTTTTTAAACAAAATATCATGGAATCAAATTTAATAGAGAGAGGGTGTGGGGGGAGAGAGGGAGGGAAATAGTGAAAAAGTTTGAGGGCAAAGAGAGAGAGAGAGAGTTGGAGGGGGAGAGGATAGAGGAAAGAACAAAGACATACAGAGATATAGGTGGATAAAGAGAGGGAGTGTTAAAATTGGACAAGTAGGTCCAAACTCCATGTTTTGATGCTTAGATGAAGATACCAATATTTTTATTGGGTTCCTCTTTTGGAGAGGTGTAAGATCGATATAAAATTGATCTTAATCTGATGAGCGAAACATTTATTTTGAATTTATTTTTAATAATTTCAAATATGTGCAGGTCGGCTTTAAGGTTTTACACCCCCAACAGATGTGTCACACACCTCGATGATGGATCTATATATATTCAACGTTGGAGATCATTTCACTCACTATCATCACACACAACTTCTCTTCTGATTTAGTACGAGCTCCTTGGAGGAAAATTCAGTTCACACGTGGGAAAGAAGACGAATTACTGTAGCAAGGGTTGACCGAATTTACTGCAGCTCACCGCAGCTAGGGTTTCCATGCTAGTTTGACCAGCATTGACTTTGGTCAACGCATGGTCCAAAAGGGCTGAAATTTGATGGAGAATTCGATTTTGGAAGGCCATAATTATTGGCACAAAAATCGAGGTCAAAATATTGACCGAAGACTGAGCTGTGTTGACTTTATTGTTGTTGCCCTGCATTGACTTTTCTGGATAGCGTTGAATTTTTCCTGGGTTGACTTTGAGTTGACTAGGTGAATTATTTGAGGGCTGTTGTGACACATGCTAGGTTGGCCAACCAAGAAGACTTTGTTGTTTGAAGCATCCTGCTGACCGCCATAACGCACCAACACATTCTTCTGTTTTTGGTTTGTCTTCTATAGATCCACTGGTATGTTCTATTAGCATTGTACTTGTCTGTTTATGTGATTTCTATAATAAAAAGTAAAGTTGCATCAAGCATTGAACATCTACATAAATTTACATGGTATCAGAGTTGAGGTGAAGACAAGCCCTATTTGTAGCAATCATCGGAAAGGATAATGGGTTCCACAAGGTATAGCTTCAAGGAGGATGACAAATTGACTAGGAAGGATGAGTTCCATGCTTGGAAAATGATATTGGATCTCAAATTGGAAGACCAATATGTCATGGACTATGTGCAGGGTAAAATCCAAGAACCTCCATCCACTGCTACTGCTGCTGCCAAAACAAAGTACAAGAAGGGGGAGATCAAAGCAAAGCTGATGATCAGGGAATCCATTCATAAAATCTTGGTGGCCTACATCTCTGAGTTGGGCACATCCAAAGAGATGTATGATAAATTGATCCTCATGTTCAAGGCCAACAATGCGAATCAAGTACTATTCTTCAAGAATCAATTGAAGAATCTAAAGAAAGGCAGGGATGAGTTTGTTCAATCATACTTTCTGAAGCTGACTGAAATCAGGAACAATCTGCTAGTTATTGGGGAGACAATAGCTGATTGAGAGATGGTACTCACCGCACTTGGAGGGCTCTCATCTGAATGGCATGTGTTCAACACTACCATTCTAAATAATAATGTGATACCTGACTTTGACGAAGTACTGTCAAGATGCGTTCAAGAAGAATCAAGAATGAAGGAGTATGGAAATGGAGGAAATGCTGCATACGCTACTCATTCTAGAAAGAAGAACTCTGGTGGTTTGAAGAACAAGGGAAAAGCAGGGGCCCAAGGAAAGAAGGGCAAGTGTTTCACCTGTCATAGGCCTGGTCACTATGCTAGAGAATGTCCTTTCAAGAAGGACTCTCCCGATGGTGATGACAACAACAACAACCGAAGAAATGGCAATCAAAGGAACAACAGGTTCAAGGGAAAAGGGAAGGCTTCCTCCGGCGGAAATGATCAACCTTTCAAAAGGTCAAGAAACTCCGAGTATGAGGAATCACATGTTGTTGATAAAAGAAATGAATACATTCTTGTATCTGCCCTCTCTGTTACATCCCCACCCGACACTATGGATGTCTGGTTGATAGATAGTGGTGCCTCAAGGCATATCACTGGGTTCAAGGAAGCACTTTCTGATATGGTTGAGAAGGATACTAATCTGGAAATTATCCTTGGAGATAATGCCACATATCTCGTGAAAGGGACAGGGACTGTGACCCTCCACTTGTCTCAAGGTCAAGTCCTCCACTTGCAGGATGTACTCTATGTACCAAATTTGAAGAAGAACCTTGTGTCTATATTGGCCATGGAAGACAAAGGTTTCAATGTGGCATTCACTGATGGAAAGGTGCTCATGTGGAAGAAGAGCTTCAAGGAAGCTATCTCGATAGGGTTTAGAGTTGATGCACTCTACCAGGTTGGAGGAAGTCCACTGGGAGCAATGACATGTGATACTATTCGACAGACTGAACTATGGAACCGAAGGTTTGGATACCTTCACTACAAAGCCCTCCCTGAAGAAAGGAAGGTGGTGACAGGGATGCCTGAGTTTCCAAATAATCATGAAGATGTATGTAAGGGTTGTGTCGAAGGAAAGCATACAAGGGGACCTTTCCCCTTTAGTGTCACAAAGACATCTGATGTCTTGCAATTAATCCACTCTGATCCATATGGTATGCTGCCTGTGACATCCTTGGGAGGATGTTCATATTATATGATGTTCATAGATGACTTGTCTCGTAAAACCTGGATATACTTCATAGAGAAGAAGGATGAGGCTTTCATGTGGTTCCATACATTCAAAGCCTTGGTGGAAAATATGATAGGGAAAAAAGATCAAGATTTTGAGAACTGATAATGGCACTGAATATGGGACAAATGAGTTGAAGGAATTTTGCAGAGAAGCTAGCATTAAGAGGGAGACCACAACTGTCTATACTCCCGAGCAAAATGGTGTTGCTGAACGAAAGAACAGGACCATTGTGGAAGCTTCCCATGCAATGCTATGTGACCAAGGTTTGCCAAAGTTTCTACGGGGAGAAGCTGCGAACACTGTTGTGTACATACAAAACCGATGCCTGCATTCTACTCTAGAATCCAAAACTCCTGAAGAGGTTTTCTCTAGTAAGAAACCTGATGTCTTACATTTTAGAGTTCTTGGATGCACCATCTACTTTCATGTGCCAAAAGAAAAGAGGAACACGTTGGATGCTTCTGGGAAGAAAGGAATGTTTGTGGGCTATAGTGAAACTTCAAAGGCCTATAGAGTCTATGAGCCTGGTCAAATGGAAGTGGAGATATGCCACGATGTCACCTTTGATGAAGATACTTCCTTGAGGAAAGTAGTCAATCTTCCGAGATCTGAGGAAGATAATGAAACAAGGCTTGGAAATCAAGAGGAACCGAAGGATGAAACAATGCCTGATGTTGAAGGACCGATGGACTCGATTGATCCACCTCCTTCACAAGGAAAGAGACCATCATGGATCAGGGACACTCTCGAGGATGCTGAGGGACATGCTGCCCCAAGGGGGACATTCCATGAAACCAAGAGGCCGAGTAGATACCAAGGGTATCTAGTAGCCATGAGTACTATTGTACAATCTGAGCATGGATCTTTTGAGGAAGCCGTAAAGCATCAAATATGGAAGGATGCTATGCATGAAGAGTATGGGTCCATTATGAAGAATGATGTTTGGGATGTGGTTCTAAGACCAAAGGAAAAAGCAGTTGTCACCTCGAAATGGCTCTACAAGATCAAGCATGGATCTAATGGAAGTGCTGAAAAATTCAAGGCAAGGTTTGTTGCTCGTGGCTTCTCTCAAAAGGAAGGCATAGATTATGATGACATATTTGCACCTATGGCCCAATACACCACCATTCTATCTATTATAGCCCTTGCTGCTACGCAAGGATGGAGTCTTCATCAAATGGATGTGAAGACCGCATTTCTCCATGGTGTGATAAAGGAAGAGGTATATGTGGAGCAACCTCTGGGGTTCGAAGTCCAGGATCGGGACACCCATGTCTGCAGGTTGAAGAAGGCCCTCTATGGGATGAAGCAAGCACCCAGAGCTTGGTACGAGAGGATAGATAGCTACTTGATGAAGCTGGGCTTCACTCAAAGTAATGTTGATCCGAACCTTTACTTCAAAGTTGTCAAGGGAAAACCTCTCATCCTGGTGCTGTATGTGGATGACCTCTTCCTGACAGGTGCTGACCCTCTCATTCATCAGTGCAAGAGGGAGCTTGCTGCTGAGTTCGAGATGAAGGACCTAGGATTGATGCACTACTTCCTAGGCCTGGATGTCTTGCAGAGACCTGGCAAGATTTTCCTTTCTCAAGGAAAATACATTGTGAAGCTTCTAGAAATATTTGGTATGGTGGACTGCAAGTCCATTTCAACACCTATGGAGCTCAACTTCAAGAAGTTGAGTGGCAGCGCTATTGGGCCCGTATTTTCAAATCCTACTAAGTATCGTCAACTTGTAGGGGCCCTGATGTTCTTAGTGAACACCTGTCCAGATATATGTTTTGCAGTGAACACTTTGAGTCAACAGATGGTTGAGCCTTATCACATTCACTGGGTTGGTGCCAGGAATTTTCTGAGATACCTTCGGGACACGATAAACCATGGGCTGAGATACACTTCCGGGAGCATGATACTCCTTGGATATAATGATGCTGCTTCATCGATCGTAAGAGCACATCGGGATGCTGCTTCAATTTTGGTTCTACTTCGATCTCATGGATGAGCAGGAAGCAGAAGTTGGTGGCTTTGAGCACCACATAGGCTTAATACATTGCAGCAAGTATGGCCTGTTGTGAAGCATTTTGGTTGCGAAAGCTCTTCAGTGAGTTGTTTGGACATGTGCTAGATACCACCGTGATACTCTGTGATAACCAGAGTAGGATTCGCCTGTCCGAGAATCCAGTGTTCCACAATCGATCCAAGCATATTGATATCAAGTACCAATTTATCTAGGATATGGTACAGTGAGGCGTCGTAAGGCTCGATCATATAGGAATTGATGAGCAGGTCGCGGATATTCTCACAAAACCCCTGGGGAAGGTCAAGTTCCTAACCTTCCGTGAGAGTCTTGGTATTGTGGAACGACCCTATGATGTGGGTCCTATTGGACAATGAGCTTTGGGAGCTCTGGGGGGCTTTGGGGATAGCTTCTCAGAGCTATAATCACTCATAGGTCTAGGCTTGCTGAACCTTGTGGTGCTTCTGCCCCACCGTTATGATGTTTGAGTTGGTTCACCTCTCATTATCTGTGCCCCGTATGCATCCTACCCATTGAGTTCAGGGCTCATGGGAAGGGCTCATGGGCCCATTAAGTAGAGACTAGTAGAAAAGACTGATGGACGCATCAAAGATTGTCGTACTCTCTATCTAGGATGGCACAGTCCAACCACTTGATCTGGGATCAAGTATAATGAGGTTTCGGACCTCCAACTGACTTCGAGTCAGGTAAACCAACTTCGAGTTGGTATGAGACTCTTTGTGAGTCTGATAGAGGTTTCAAACCTCTGGGCTGAATCTGTCAGCTAGGGGATGATGTCTTTGTGACTAACCCACTTATGTTCTGAAATAAAGAGGCCAGCAAAGCAAGTTACAGTGGGATGACACACGATGTTTTTTTGCACAGGTGGATGGAGTTCTCCCTAGTTGAGAGGGAGTGTTA
Source organism: Pinus albicaulis (assembly GCA_034641835.2). NCBI lineage: Eukaryota > Viridiplantae > Streptophyta > Pinopsida > Pinales > Pinaceae > Pinus > Pinus albicaulis. Next base: position 178,953,803 of record CM076572.1, on the reverse strand, counting down.
AAATTTGACAACTAGGTCCAAACTCCATGTTGTGATGCTCAGATGAAGAAAAAATATTTTTATTAGGTTCCTCTTTCGGAGAGGTGTAATATCAATATAAAATTGATCTTAATCTGATGAGCAGAACATTTATTTTGAATTTATTTTTAATAATTTCAAATATGTGCAGGCTGGCCTTAAGGTTTTACACTCCCAACAGATGTGTCACACACCTCAATGATGGATATATATACAGTCAACGTTGGAGATTATTTCACTCACTCTCATCACACACAACTCCTCTTCTGATTTAGTACGAGCTCCTTGGAGGAAAATTCAGTTCACACGTGGGAAAGAGGACGAATTACTACAGCAAGGGTTGACCGAATTTACTGCAACTCACTGTAGCTAGGGTTTCCATGCTAGTTTGACTAGCATTGACTTTGGTCAACGCATGGTCCAAAAGGGCTGAAATTTGGTGGAGAATTTGATTTTGGAAGGTTGTACTCATTGGCACAAAAACCAAGGTCAAAAGGTTGACCGAACACTGCGTTGCATTGACTTTATTGTTGCTGCCCTGCATTGACTTTTCTAGACAGCATTGACTTTTTTCTGGGTTGACTTTGAGTTGACTAGGTGACTGATTTGAGGGTTGTTGTGACACATGCCGAGTTGGCCGACCAAGAAGACTTTGCTGTTTGAAGCATCCTACTAACTGCCGTAACGCACCAAGACATTATTCTATTTTTGGTTTGTCTTCTATAGATCCACTGGTATGTTCTATCACCATTTTACTTGACTGTTTATGTGATTGTTGTAATAAAAAGTAAATTTGCATCAAGCATAGAACATCTACATAAATTTAGAGGGAGTGATGGGGGAGAGATGGTATGAGGGTGATGGAGAGAGGAGGGAGGAGAGAGGAGAGATATGGAGAGAAGGGGAACAAAGAGAGAGGGATACAAATATGGAGGTGAGAGAGGGAGGGAGTTAGTGATGGAGATATAGAGAAGAGAGAGAGAGTGGTGGGGGGTGAGACAGAGGGAGGTGGGAGATAATGATAAAGATGGGAAGGAAGAGAGAGAGGACTCAATAGAGAGAGAGAGAGAGATAGAGAGAGAGAGAGAGAGAGAGGGAGGGAAGAATAAATACACATAGGGAGAAAGGTGGAGAGAGAGGGGGAGTGGTAAGGGTATTGGGAGTAATGCTTCCATGTGTTTTCATGAGTTTCCGTTGAGAGATCTCAAGCGTCAATCTAGAAGTTGTTGTTTCCTATGTATGAGTTGTAGTCATGACCTAGAAGTGTGGAAGTTAGAGATTTACGTCATATATATATATATGTATATACATATACATACATACATACATAGATATATATATATATATATATATATATATATATATATATATATATATATATATATATATATATATATATGTGTGTGTGTGTGTGTGTGTAATTGTTGAGATAATAAATATATCATAGCATGTTTGGTGTTGTGTGTTTAATCGCTCTCTCCACTCTCTCTAAATTTCTTTCTAATAAAGGGAGAGATGGAGAAAGAGTGAGGGGGATCTAGAGAGAGAGAAAGAGATATGGAGAGAAAACTTTTATGTTTGGGGGATGAGATAGAGAGAAGGAATAAGAAACATACACATAGATACACATATAGATATTATATAGTAGTATGTAACTAGCCTAGATCCATCTTTACCCTAGATCTATAAATCATCAAGATGTCAGGCTGAGAACTTCATTGCTACAAAAACCATCGATATATATTATTGAGTAATCACAAATATTTATACATATAAAGACCGCTTAGAGATAGTTAGTTTGTATAACTTCTCTCCATATGGGAATGACAGAAGATAGCTAAACCAAAATTCCCAAAATATTAGTTTAACACCCCCCCTTAATCCGAAGGGATAGCTGACATGCCAAGTAAACATTTGAAATTTTCAAAAATTTTACATCCTAATGCTTTGGTAAATATATCTGCAATTTTTTTGAAGTAGGACAATATGTCATATGAATTATTTTGGCCTCTACATGATGTCGAATCAAATGATACTTGGTGTTGATATGTTTGGTTTTCTCATGGAACTTTGGATTCTTGGCTAATTGAATTGCAAAAGAGTTGTCGACAAATAGAGGAGTTGAGGCTTTTTGTCTCTCATGCAAGTCTTCAAATATTTTCTGAAGCCAAATGATTTCCTTACTGGCTTAAGCTGTTGCAACATATTCGACTTTTGTGGTAGAATAAACAGGAATATATTGCTTGTGTGATCTTCAAATGATGGTTGATGATCCAAGATTCATCAAATAACCAGAAGCAGAGACTCCATTTTCTTTATCTCCATCAAAATCTGAATGTGAATAACCATCAAGATGGAAGTCTAAAACTTTGGAGTATCTGATGCTGTAAGTTTGAGTTCCTTTTAAATATTTCAAAAATATTTTTCCTGCTACCCAATGCTCCTCACAAGGATGATGCATAAACCTGGAAAGTATTCTGACAACAAAGGTTATATTAGGACGAGTAATAGATAAATAAATCAAAATTGTAACAAGTTTCATGTACTTTGTTGGATGTTCAAATGATTTTCCTTCTTCCAAAGTGAGTTTCAAATTATACTCAATTGGTGTAACAATAGGATCACAATCCATGATACTATATTTGTTTAATAACTTACTAACATATTCCTTCTAAGAGACGAAAATATGTTGCGGTTTTTTATCAACTTCAGTTACAAGATAATAATGAATTAAACCTAAATATTTCATATCAAAAACATTTTTCAAATCCTTCCTAATAGATGATATATATTCATCATTGTTTCTTGTGATCATCAAGTCATTAACATATACAACTAGATATACAACTATATATACAATTGATCTTCCAACTTTCTTAATGAAAAGAGTTGCATCATCTAGGTCGAAATGTTTATAATTTAACTTAAGAATATGTTCAGTTAGCTTCTCATACCATGCGTGTGGCGCTTATTTCAAGCCATACAAAGACTTCATTAGTTTGCAAACCTTTTGTTCTTTCCCTTTAATGGAAAAGCCTGCTGGCTAAAACATGTAAACATATTCTTTCAAATCTCCATTTAAAAAAGTAGTTTTGACATCCATATGATGAGTTTTCCATTCTTTCTAAGCTTCAATAAAAAAATATATAATAGTGTCCCATTTAGTTGTAGGATAAAATTCTTTGTATAGTCGATACCCTCTTTCTGCGCATATCCCTTCACTACAAGTCTTGCTTTGTGATTGTCTAGCAAACCATCAACATTATACATATTTTTATAAATCAATTTGCAACCAATAGGTTTGATGCTAGCAAGAAGATCCACTAGCCTCCATGTGCCATTTTTTATGAGAGAATCATCTTCTTTTTGCATTTCATATTTCCACTGATCATAACTAGTAGCTTCTTCAAATAAAGTAGGTTCACAATCCAAAGAAAAATTAAATTCACAATGAGAATAGTTACCTGATGAAATTCCAACCTTAAAGTCATCATATTTCTTTGGAAATGTTCGAATATGAGTTGACCTTCACAAATTTTGTGTAGAAATTTTCTCATCTTCTTCATCCATCTCAGTGATTTCCATTTCTGTCCTTATTAACTTTGTTTCCGTTTTTGTCCCTGTCATGTCTATAGAAACACTTGTATCAACCAATTTCTCATCAGCAACGGAATTATCACCATCAACCAATTTCTAATAATTGAGAGAAGGAAACTATAATATTCCTAAAATTAGCATGCAACTAATTGGAATATTAGATTTTGATTTTTGCACCTAAGTAGATGAATAAATGGGAAAAGGACCCATATTTACCTTGTATTGACATAAAATCCCTCTTGGTGTGAAAAGGGGATAATTTGGTGGCTGGATTTTTCACCTCCCATGTGTGAACAGGAAGAGAATCATGATGATTCAGTCAAATTTGACCAAGTCAACAGTGCTACCTAAGAAGGTGTGGCTTACTTGAGAAGACAACGCATTTTTGGAGGGAATGTATTCACATGGTGTTTGAAACCCTAATAGGTGGGACCCAAGGTGAGGAGGCTCACAAACATTATAAGGAGGAAGATGGCAGACTTTTGGGGTTAGATTATGGATTACATTTTCATGTCTTCTTAGACACTCAAGAATTCTTCAGCTGTTGAGTTGAGTATGTAGTGTTGTTCAACACAAGGCATTCCTGCTTAGGGATTCCTTCTCCTTCAATGAGAGATCACTTGGAGGAGTTTTTTTCTTCATTCTCCCTATTCGGGCTTGAGGCCTAGCACCTCCTACAGCTACAATGTTATTCTTGCAGCAGGAAACACTGTGTTGTTGGTTGTGCAGTGGGAGATTCACAACAGTAGCTCTTGAGCTTATCTTTCAAAGGAGGGAGCTCCCCTTTCTTTGCAAGATCTGTACAGGAGGTCCCAAAGCTTATTTGACATCTTGGAAAGTGGCCAACTCAGTTCCCATCCACTGCAGCACAATTTACAGGGGAAACTGCGTCATTTTTTCCAGAGCAGTAGTTGCAGGGTTTGATCCCTTGCATGTGTAGCTCATTCCTTGGAGAAAGGGCCAACCCTTCTCTCAGAAAGCTCTGTATTTCATTCTTCTTCTGTCACTTGTAAATTTCAATAATATTTATTTAGTGCTACAGTAAAACTACATTTTTCATATCCATATCTGCAGATCTGCATTTTTGTACATTGTGCTCTGAAGAAACCCTTGTCGAGTCACTCTTATTTTGTATAAAAAGGGAGGAATCTACATTTTCTCAGCCATTGATGCATTGTATACTCTAGATCTATTTTGTCTCATCATTTTCTACATAAACCCTCATAAAAATAATGTTGTTCTTGCTTCAGTACTTTCTGCATGAGCTAGGCTATCGGGTTTGGGCTTATTTGAGGCATATTGACTTGGGGAGATCTGTTTATGTTGGCTATAGTGATTTTTTTCACCTCTAATTCTGCATGTGAGTTTTATATGATGTATTCTAATGGATCCAAGTCATATTTCTTACTTTTATAGCATTATTTTTTGAAGATAGCTGTTTAATGCCCTATATTGTTGCATTTCCCCACTTGGGAAGGAGAATATAGGCCATATTCTTGTTGAGGTTCTTACATATCCCAGTGAGATTTTCTTGTAAATCTAATGAGCTGCTCTACATTTCCAAGATGATGATTTGCTGAAGCTCCAACTTTGGAATATCTCAAGATATTCCATTTGTTGTAGAAAATCCCAATTTTGGGATATTATAGTGGTATTAGAGCTATGCTCTTGGCTCACCCTGTGGATTTTAGATCCAATCAGAAGATAAGAAGAAGGGGAGAACAAAATTATGGATAGGTTGAGATTACCCTCATCCATTTTCAGATCTAAGAAGAGCCTCTCCAAGGAGGTTCAACCGATGGAAGAAGAAAGATGCAATGGAACTCCAAGAAGATTTCAAGAAGGAGAAATCTACAGTGAGACCTCTAGAAGGTTTCAAGAAGAAGAAGGAGACCCATGCACTTCCTGTTCTCATAGAGGGAGTGGAGAGCAAGAAGACCACTTAGAGCATGAGATCCTGAGTGGGTATTTGGCAGAATACAAGTGCCAAACTAGGGCTTTCAAAGAGACCCTAGATTTTCCTCAATTTATTCAACTGAGAGAAGAATGAAGACCATGTAGAAAGAGGATGATAACAGACAACAGATTCTTGTTGTCTACATTTTATGGATCACTCAAGGGTGGAGCAAAGACTTGGGTGATGAAACTAGAGGCATTTTTCCTACTACATCCAGTAGTGAAAAGAGAAGTTGTAGAGATCTCAGCGCTACACTTGGAGGGCAAGGCAAGCTCTTGGTGGATTAGCCATGAGGCTCATGCAAGAGTATCTAATTTTGCTAATTTTATTTATCAAGTAACCAAGAGATTTGACGGTAGAATATTAGAGGAGGAGGAGTCCTCTTCTCCACTTAAGGAGCATTGTACCAGCGCTGTCACATTCATGGAGGGGCATCCATCTGTAGCAGTAGTTGGATCAGCCAACACATGGAAGGAACGAACCCTTGCAGTGATACAAGAGGTTCCCAAGACTCACCAAGGTATGCATACATTTCCATTTCTGACCATTTTAGGAATTATTATGGAAAGCTTTGCGAATTTGTCCTCACAGGGTCAAGGATCAAAACTCATTGCTTTGGTGGAACAACAAGTTTGCATAACGCTGTGAAATTTGGGATTGATCCAAGAGGGGATGAACATTCATTCCTTCGCACCTTATTTGAGTTTCATGCAGCATGAGGAGTTAGGGTGCAAGATGGTGGGAGGCATGATAAATGTTGTGCCATTTCCTGTTGATGATGAGGCATTTTCCACCATTGAAGAAAAGGCTAGGGGTGACAGCGCAGTCATGACAAAGGCACCTCTAGGATTTCATGAAGAAGAAGAAGAAGAAGTAGCTACTCCAAGAAGAGAAGCTCTTGCATTCTTGCAAGAAGTTTCAAAGAGTCTCACATATAGAATTTTTGGCACAATCCATGAGTAGCATGTGCCATCAATATCACATGGTGAGATCTTGAATACTGCAGAAGATGAAGAGGAGGGAAAACTTAAATGGGAAAGGAAAATTTACCCCTATTTATTTCAAAAGAGTGATGTACTAAGAAGGCATGATGATCTATGCCTTGATGTCTCCTTACTTGGGAGAAGCCCTCTAGGGCAACTCCTTGATGGAAGGAGAAAAGTGTTCTCTCAACCTTGTACAATGATGATACATTTAGCCAAGGGAAGGACTATTACAGTGCTGGAGACTTTGGGTAAGAAGCATTCCTATGTCAATTACATTCTATTTTATGATTGCATCCATTATTTTACTTTACATGTGCAGGCCATGACTCCTAAGAGGAGTGTCCTACCTTATAAACTTCATGGCCAACTATGGGCCATAACTATTCTCAAGCATGGCCACTCCCTTGATAGGCTAAGGGAAGTCTTGCAGCATGATGGGTGCTTCCCCAAAGCACCAAACATACATTTCACCTTTAGCCATGGTGCAATGATAAGGGCAGCAAGTAAGTGGCATATAAACCAATTGCCACATCTAGATCTAAAGCAGGGAGGAGATGACCAACGTTGGGTTCTGTTGGGTGAGCATGGGTACCACCCAAAGTTTTTTATTTTCTTGTCTCATGCCTTGTATCTCGAGAAATGAATACATAAGAAGGAGGCATGGTTGCTTTAGTTAACAAGAAGAAAGTATGGGCATAAATTTTCCCATACCTTTTATGATATTTCTAGAGAGGAGAAAGGCACATTCATGGTGCAAGGAGGCTATCCTTTTGCATTGGAGGATTATGAGGGGCTTCCATGTAGGAAGGAGATCTTCTCACATAGCTTCATGATGGTGGATGGATTTGGCATATGGAATTTCAAAGGGAGAAGTCATGGAGTGACAAGAGCCTTGTTACTAAGGCCTGCAACGCTGTCACTTGAGAGCATGTTTTTATTGATGGAGTGTTCCAAAGGGAGTATGCACCCTCTCCTCTTGCAGATTTTTATGAAAAGATTCTCATGGGAGGACTCACTCATGAACCTCACCTTCAGCTCACACATGATTCATGGTAAGAACTACATTTGTGTGCTTTTTTATTCTATTGAGTATTTGTATTTTCTCACCATATGTAAATAGTGCATTGCTCCACAAGAGAGCAAGATTATTTTTGGGTTTCATGGTCACTTTAGGGCCACATTTTGTAATGTTGATAACCCATCTCTACATGAATTTGGGCAAGTGTTGTATTTCTTTGAGTGTACACATATGGTATATGTTTCTGCTTACTACTCCATAGTAGATGAGCTAACATGCATAGTTGCAAATTCTTTAAAGAACAACTTGCCACTTGATGCTCTGAATCAGCAGTTGGAAGGACTGCATTGTATCCACCAGAGAAACCATGTGTATCATCCAAACTTGCACATAGGCTTCAGCCATTTTTTGATTTGGATTCCATATGGTGATGATGTGCCATTAATCTTGTATGGAATGGTTTGGGTTGGCATGGCTCATGAATTTAGAGGAAGGGTCCTTGGAGGCTCAATATTTTTCTTGCCATTGGAGGGAAATCATGTTGTAGCCCAAGATCAGCATACCCTCTACACTTACCATAAGTGGAGATGAGGATAGCATGAGATAGGCCCTCTTGCCTATCATGTTCATTTATTCAGCCCACTTACACTTCAGGAGCCAAAGGTGGAGGAGATTCTTCTTGAGTTTCCATACTGGAGGGTAACTAATTTCATATGGATGATAGCTTGGGGGTGGAGGTTTCACTTGGGAATGAGGATTTCCCATGCATCTCATACTCCATGCCTTGAGAGGACCTCTAGATAGCACATAGTTGTCTCCTTGAGCATGTTAATTTTCAATTAGAATAGCCATTTGGGTGTGCACGAAATGCTGATTTGTTTTGCTGGGGAGGGGCACTATGGGGTGCATTGTTGAGACAACATCTTATTCTTTGGAGAGCTCATCATATGAGGGTGCTACAGGAGGAGGGAAGGAGACTTTCCATTTCTATCCTTGTAGTTTCTTGAGGACAAGAAACATTTGGGAGGGGAGGACTGTAATATTCCTAAAATTAGCATGCAGCTAATTGGAATATTAGATTTTGATTTTTGCACCTAAGTAGATGAATAAATGGGAAAAGGACCCATATTTAACTTGTATTTACATAAAATCCCTCTTGGTGTGAAAAAGGGATAACTTGGTGGCTGGATTTTGCACCTCCCATGTGTGAACAGGAAGAGGATCATGATGATTCAGTCAAAGTTGACCAAGTCAACAGCGCTACCTAATAAGGTGTGGCTTACTTGAGAAGACAACGCAGTTTTGGAGGGAATGTATTCACATGGTGTTGGAAACCCTAATAGGTGGGACCCAAGGTGAGGAGGCTCACAAACATTATAAGGATGAAGATGGTAGAATTTTTGGGTTAGCTTATGGATTACATTTTCATGTCTGCTTAGACACTCAAGCATTCTTCAGCTGTTGAGCTGAGTATGCAGTGTTATTCAGCACAAGGCATTTCTACTTAGGGATTCCTTCTCCTTCATTGAGAGATAACTTGAAGGAGTTTTTTTCCTCATTATTCCATATCTGAGCTTGAGGCCATGCACCTCCTACAACTACAGGGTTATTCTTGCAGCAGGAAACACTGTGTTGTTGGGTGTGCAGTGGGAGATTCACAACACGAGCTCTTGAGCTTATCTTTCAGAGGAGGGAGCTCCCCTCTCTTTGCAAGATTTTTACAGGAGGTCCCAGAGCTTATTTGAAATCTTGGCAAGTGGCCAACTCATTTCCCATCCACTACAACACATTTTACTAGGGAAACTGCGTCATTTTTTCCAGAGCAGCAGTTGCAGGGTTTGATCCCTTGCATGTGAGCTCATTCCTTGGAGAAAGGGCAAACCCTTCTCCTGGAAAGCTCTATATTCCATTCTTCTTCTGTCACTTGTATATTTCAGTCATATTTATTCAGTGGTGCAGTAAAACTACATTTTCAAATCCATATCTGCAAATCTGCATTTTTGTACATTGTGCTCTCAAGAAACCCTTGCAGGGTCACTCTTATTTTGTATAAAAAGGGAGGAATCTCCATTTTCTCACCCATCGATGCATTGTATACTCCAAATCTATTTTGTCTCATCATTTTTTGCATAAAAACACATAAAAATAACATTTTTCCTGCTTCAGTACTTTCTGCATGAGCTAGGTTATGGGGTTCGGGCTTATTTGAGGCATATTGACTTGGGGAGATCTGTTTATGTTTGCTAGAGTGATTTTTTTCACCTCTAATTTTGCATGTGAGTTGTATATAATGTATTATAAGGGATCAAAGTCCTATTTATCACTTGTATGGTGTTATTTTCTAAAGACAACTGTTTAATGCCCTATATTGCTACATTTCCCCACTTGGGAAGGAGAATATAGGCCATATTCTTGCTGACGTTCTTACATCTGCTGGTGATATTTTCTTGTACATATAATGAGCTTCTCTGCATTTCCAAGCTCATGATTTGCTGAAGCTCCAACTTTGGAATATCTCAAGATATTCCATTTGTTGTAGAAAATCCCAATTTTGGGATATTATAGAAACTCCACAGACTGATTTAATATATGAATCACCCCTTCAGGATGGGAAAGTATATTATCCTATTCAAAATAAAACTTTTGAGGCGCAAACTTTTCTATCTGATTAAGATGTCTATCAAAAGTGAGGGAATCTTTATCAGTTTGAAGAAAAATTACATCTCTTGAAAAAATAAACTTCTTTTTCTCTTCATCATACAATAAATATGCCTTAGAAGTCACAGAATACCATAAAAATATACATTTTCTACTTCATTCACTCAAATTATTCCTCTATTTTTTAGGAATCAAAGCATAACATTGAAAACCAAAAATTTGGATATTATTAACAATAGGAAGATGATTATACCACATTTCATATGGAGTTCTGTTGTTGATGGCAGAGGAAGGACACCGATTTATAATGTATTGCACAAGGCATTGCTTCTCACCAAAACATTAATTTTACATTCTTAAAAAACATCATTAATCTTACCATATTAAGTAATATTCTATTCATTCGGTCTGTAACACCGTTTTGTTGTGGATTATATGGTATCGTGGTCTGTTATTTCTTTCCATTATCTTGAAAATATGTTTCAAAAATATGTGAAGTATATCCTCCCCCATTATTAGTTCTTATAGTACCAATAGTAAGTTGTGCTTCATTTGTTATCAAGAGATGAAATTTCTTAAACACATCAAAAACTTGTGATTTTTCTTTAAGCAGATGAACCTAACACATCCTATAAAAATCATCAATAAAAGCTACTATGTATTTTTTTCCATTCACACTTGGTACAGGCAGAGATCCACATAAATCAAAGTGTATGAGGCTTAATTTCCTTGTAGCTCTAGAATTAGAATTCTGGAAAGACTGTCTATGATGCTTGCCCAATATACAAGCATTACATGGGATCAATTTTCTGGGAACAATTGGATGTCCTTTAATCCCTTGTTGTTTCATAATTGTAATACTTTCATAATTAATATGGCTCAACTGTGCATGCCATAATAAATAATATGACATAGTATCATTTTACTTAACCAAATAATTTATAGTCAATGCAACCAGGGAAAATTTTAAGGGCTAATATTCGTAGGTGGGCTAACTTCCATACTTTTTCCAAAAAATATATTCACCAATTTCCATCTTTTCTAAGAAATATGCACCCAAATTTTATAGTATAGAATTATTTTTCCTTAAAAATCGCCAAATTCTTATATAGAATAATATAAAATAATTATAAATCTAAATATTTTTAAAAAATATCATGAAACATTTTATTATTTGTCTACTAGTGACTAGTAATATTCTCCAAAGTTTCTAAACTTTAAGATAAACATTCATCCTTAAAATTTTCCTTGAATGCAACAGATGGAATAACTTTCAATTTCAATAATTTATCTTCTTCCACACAAGTCATCACAGTTTTATTGTCAGTTTCTCTTATAATTTTGACTTTACCATCAAATATGTGAACGGAATGTCCGTGTTGTCTTATTTGTATAAGAGATAACAAATTCCTTTGGAACTGTGGAATGTAAAGAACATCATTCAAAGTATAATTTGAAAGTCAAGGAATTTTTAACTAAATTGAACCAATCCCTGATGGTTTTATTTGTGATAGGATCAAGCTTACTATCCAAGACACCTAGTTTTTTACCTGACTCCCACTACTAGGGGTGGTGGGAAAAATACATCCAGTTTTACTGCATGGGCATAATATATTAGAGTTCATGGAGTGCCATTGTAGACCGGATGTTTGTTCTAAGGGCAAGACCATTTCCATCAGTGATATAGAGTAGCTAGAGACACAAGTTTTCACCGCATTAGTATTGCAAATCCTAGACAACCAAGTGTTCCATCACATCACTGGGGGGCAGATGATTTTGGTAGAGAGTGTTTTGAGAGGAACCTATTATGGTTGGGCCCAGGTGATGTTGTCGTCGGTGAAATGATTGTTTTCAATATCAAAGCAACAGGTGAACCATTATTTTACTTTTGGTATGGTGTTGTGCTCGATCTTCTTTGATAAGATCCCCACACTTCGACCTCATGTGCAGATCCAGGATCGAGGCCCATAGGAACCCAGAATGCACCACTATGGGAAGCTAATGTGGAGAGGAGGAGGAGGGGGATTTGGACGGGTGTTCTAACCTAAGTTTTTGGCACACTGGGATTAGATTCTACTGTCTATAGATGACTATCCATACAGTGGTATGAACTTTCATGGGGACCCTGACTTGCCACTTCTGCCTGGTCCAGCATGGGGACTTGATGGTAAATGAAAGTTGTTATATATTATGGTGCATTTAAAGTTTTTAGAATATGTATGTGGTACTGATTCGTGAATTTTAGTATGCATATATAGCACCAGTAAATCCATGAGGGTATATGGGATGACCTACAGTACCAGGGGCTACGGGATCTAGTGGAGCAAGAGGATACTAGAGACCTCACTATGAGACTTTGCTAGAGGATGTTCGCTGCAGGTGTGAGCTGATGCTCACTGGTGTATAGGAGCATAGGTGGCATGATCATGAAGACTATTACATTGAGTGATGCATAGGTATACCCTTCGAGTGGCAAGGGGACATGTGGCACATGGCGATGGTCGGGAAGGTAGTTCGGGATCTGCGAGCTAGTGGAGCTGAGCCATTGGCTCGAGACCCTCCAGATAGTGACTAGATATAGGGGAATGTTGTGCCCCCAATTTTGGTTTTTTTAACATGCTATGGGCATGTCATATGTATTTACAGTAGTGGACTCCAAACATTTATGATTTTTTCGATACATAATATGGATATGCATCTTTTTATATATGATGATTATATGGTTCACCATTTGTTTTATTATTGTCTTCTGTTAAATGCATGTGATAAGTGTGAATCTAGAATATTGTTTGCAATGTTATCTACATAGTTATTATGGGCTCTAGGTATATGAGTACATGTAATGGATTCGAATTCATGCATTAAGAGATTCACTCGTAAATATTTTCTAAAAAGGACATGGTTATGCACACGATATATGCCATTCAATTGCATCACAAGAAAAAAAGGAATCTAAACAAACATGAATATGAAGGATGTGATTAGCAAGGGCATCAACTAGAAAACCTATCACCACATCATATTTTTCCTCGTTATTGGTGGTAGATCGAATTCATACACTATTGGAGAGGACCAACGAATGCAAGGGGGTAAAAACAGCCCAAGCTACCGAGGTTAGATTCCGAGAGAAGCAACTTGCACCATTGGCATAGCTGATAGATGGTGTGGATGATGGATCATTATGAAAGGTGCCACAAGACAAAAAATGAGATGATGATGGATAATGCAAGCTACCTAAATGCATGACAGCAATAAAACATGAATGTCTTTGGGAGATGCTATGGGTAACATTTATTTAGGTAAAGTGCATTGCAAGGGTTAGGAAGGAGTTGGCCTTAGAAATCCTCTAGAAGGTATGCCACCATTTCCAAATCCTTACTAATGATGTAAGGTCCTAGCCATAATGAGAAAATCTTCCCATGACCAAGGACGTTAGGAGCCTAGTCTTAAACTAGCACAAGATTTTCCTCTTTAAAGGTACGGGGGTGTAAATTTCAGTCATATTGAGATTTGGTACCCTTCTTGGATAATTCAATGGTTTTAAATGCACCATGACAGTCTTCAAAAGCCTTCTCAAGCATGTTAAGTCTTTTTTCTAAAGGTTGGGGATAAGTTAGACAACAAGGTGAAGGGAGGAGATTTCACACTCGATCAGTAAGACTACCTACTCACCAAAAACAAGGTGGAAAGGAGTAAACCCAGTGGTGGTTTTAACAAAAGTTCTATAGGCCCAAAAAGCAGGGAAGAGCATATGTTTCCAGTTGGTTTTGTGCTTGTTCACCATCCATTGAAGCATAGTTTTAAGGATTTTATTGACCAGTTCAACTTTTCCATTACCTTGGGGATAATAAGATGATGAATATTGGTGCTCAATGCCCAACAGAGAGGATAGCTCACGCCATATCTCATCTTCGAAATTTTGGCCATGGTCAGAGCCCAATTGTTTCAGAACCCTTAATCGAGTGATAACATGGTTAAAGAAAAAGAGAGTTGTTGTAGCTACCGTGTTATTGAACGCTGGCATGGTCTCAGCCCATTTGGTGAAATAGTCAACCGCCATGATGATATACTTGTGGTTGCCAATAGATGTAGTTCGACACTTCGTAAATTCAATGTCCATCTTACTGAAGGGACCTACTGATAACACAAGATGGAGGGGAGTAGGTGGATCTCGTGCCTTTGGGGCGAATAGTCGACAATTGGAACAATGTTTTATTTCTCCAATACAATCACCAAAGAGAGAAGGCAAAAAATACCCAACATGCATGATTTTCTGGGCAGTGGCCAAACTAGAGAGGTGACCACCAGAATCGTCGATATGGCAGGAATTAAGGACTTGGTTAGCTTCAGTGTGTGTGAGACAACGATGAAGGACAAAATCAATACCACGACAATAAATATTGTCACAAATGAGAAGGTAGTGGGGGGCTTGGTGTCAGATGTGTCATCGAGCATCACGATCAAGATGGGAAGCGAAATTTTGGGTTCAAAAGTAAGCAAGGATTTGACCATACCAAGGATCATCTGAAGTAATGGCAAACAATTGTTCATTGGGTAAATCATCATTAACCGATAGATCACGCGTACCAGTAGGAAATTCAGAAATGAGTTCAGCTAGGGCTAAACCTTTCTTACTCTTGGGTGTGACAAATTCAAAATAAAACTCTTGGAAAATAACGATCCAATAGGAATATTTCCCATTAATGATCCGTTGAGTTAAGAGGAGGAGGACTAATCAAGGGAGCGGAAGTGAAAGCATGTTTCAGGGCATCAAAAGACTGTTAAGCATAGTCATCCCCAACAAATGGAAGGTTAGATCTAAGGAGTTTTAGAAACCTATGTGTAGTGTTGGCATAGTCAGGGATGAATCGACGAAGGAATTTGGCTTTGCCTTGAAGGCTTTGTAACTGGCACAAGGTACGATGAATGGGAAGCTCAAGAATGGCTTTAACTTTGAGGGGATCAAGATTTATACCATCTTTGGACATGATGAAGCCCAAGAGACGGTCGATAGGAATGCAAAAGACACACTTCAGCGGGTTGAGTAAAATATTATACTTGCGACATCGGAGAAAAAAGGTACACAAATCATGAATGTTTTGTGCTCGATGGCTAGAATGGGAGGTGAGTTCATCAAGGTAAGCAAGGATAATATGGGCCAAGTAATGGAAGAAGTATAACATGGCCCACTAGAAGGTGGATTCGACATTATTTAGGCCAAAAGGCATGACCCTATAGGAAAAAGTTCCCTGCGGACTAATGAACGTAGAATTTAACTAATCAGCATGATGGATAGTAATCTGGTTATACCCTGAGAAGCCATCCATAAAGGATAGAACCTCATGCCTCACACACTCATTGATGATTTGGTTAATAAATGGCGTGGGGAAGTTTTCTTTGGGACAAGCTTTGTTCCGATCACGAAAGGCAGTGTAGACACAAATGGTGCCTTGTTTCTTTTAAATGGAAACCCATGTGGTGTATTCAATGGGATATATAAAACCAACTTGCTTGAGGTTATCGATTTTTTCTTTGATAACTTCTTGTCTGGAAGGATTAGTGGGTCTCAACTTTTGACGGATAGGATTAGCATCAAGTCATGTATCGATAAGATGTTCAATAATGGTGGGATCAAGTCTGAGCATCTCTAAATAGAACCAGGAGAAAACATCAGAGAATTCCTTAAATAGCTTGGTTTAAGCGTCAATTTATTCCAGGGTACAATGTGCCCCCAAGGTAATGTTTTTCTCTACCCCTGTTTTATCGAAAATTTTTATTTTAATGGTAGAAGAGATGTTGGCCTTGTTTCCTTATTCGAAAGAATCGGGTGTAGGAATGGGATTTCTAAACCAATCGACTTTATCGTGAATGAAGTATTTAGACTCCACAACATACTGGTCATTAGAATGTTGCAAAAGGAAGTACGCACGATGGTGCATATCATCCCAAGAAAATCAAGGATGGTCATGGCTTCCATAATGTCTTCATCGGAATGGAAGATGGGAGGACTGGCAGAAGGGAGACCACATGACATGGTGAGGCTACCTGGCACATCGTCATGAGAAATATGTTTCACATATGAATCACTAAAGAGGGTAGAGTAAGAGCTAGAAGATGAAACAACTACCGATGTTGAGACCAAGGTGTTCGTCGATGGAGGTTTGGCCAAAACAAGAGGGGATGCCCCTAAGGGTTCTTCCATCGTGAAGCTCATGGATGATGATAGGTAGATAATAGTGACCAAATATTTTTTCATATCGACACGGAGGGGGGGCTGGGTTTCATAATGGGTGCAGAAATCTCCTCCAGTACTGTTGAAGTAGAACTCACAAGTAGAGGGGTACAAGATTCACTACGAGTGACCCCTATTTTGCGAAATGCCTCAAGAGTATCACGAAAGTCGTCGAGATGTGTATAATGATGAGAGTAGTGGCCATAAAGGTCACACAAAGCAGAGGGTTGGTTCTTGCGCAATGATTTGAGTTTCTTAGCTAAAAAGGGTAAGGTAAAATGGAACTTCGGGATGTCAGATTTAGGAAACGTCTCGTTGACCACAAGTTTGAGACGAGAAAGCTCAGGATAGTTATGGGTGGAATGCTCAAAAACATCACACAAGGTTCACAGAGGTCACTAATTTCCTGGCTCAAGAGGAGTAGGAGCTATTTGGGGGACCTTTTCCTTAGGTTCCTTATTTTTGGCATTGCCCCCCTCACCGGATGATTTCGCAACAAGAGTAGGTTCCTATTGAGATGGTTGAGGCACTGAAGCAAAGGGAGGGGTCATAGTGATCGGTTGGACTTGGGTCAAAGTGGTATAAGGTTTGAGTTGACCAAGTGGAGTGTTTGTTGTGGGATTGATGTACTATACTGGTATCCCCAAGGTCAAATTGGGAAGACTCAACATAGCCATAATGGGTACGGAAAATACTCCAGAGGGGGGAGCTAAAAATGTTCTCTGATCGGAAGGGTAATGGCCTAGTGGAATGTTTCCCAAATGATTAAAGTTTGGGGGAACCGTTCCCTATTGAGAAATATTGGGAGAGACACCAACAGAAAGATAAGTTCCTTGAGGAAACATTCCTGATGGCTGTGTCAAGTGAACAAAAATAGGTTACGAAGGCAGTGGTTGTTGGCTAGTCAAACCAAGTTGCTTTTGGCTAGCTCAAGACGCTTGAAACATGAAAACACTCAATTAGTTGGGCTCAATAATAACATGGGGGGGACCAGGGAGTGAACCAAGTAAGGTAGAATCTTTAGAGACTCCTAGTGAAACACTGGTGAGAGGTGTGACTAATTTTTTATTAGCCACCAAATTTTTATTAGGGGAGGTCTGAGACTGTGGTTCATAATATGTTAACTAAATGATGGTGACGATCTTTCCATTACAGGGGAAGAAAATCTTACGGTGAACGCAGATGCAACATATGACATCGCATAGGTGTAGCTATGACCTAAGAGGATATTGTAATCCAAGGGGGTATCAATGACTTCTATGTCAATACAAAAATTCTTCCCCACAAGTGTGACCATACAATTACGGAACATGACAAGGAGCTGAGAAATGTGACCGTCCCATACACACAAAGTGATGGTGGATGGGGCTAATGCGAGTGATCTGAGCATATTCCAAACATAGGCAGACATCACACAGGTGGTTGTGCCCTCGTCAATGATACATATTTTAACATGGGAATTATGAATCTTGACTGGTATTTGGAAGGAAACGAATGAAGTTAAAGGAGGATGTTCTGATTTGTGAACATCAAATACAATCAAAAAATCATCTAAAGGATCAAAATCCCCAAAAGGAGATAGTAGTGTTATGTCCCCGTAATTTTTTAGATTGGTGAGAACAAATGAATAGGGGTAACGTCATACCAGTCTTTGGAGTCTTAGGACCTAGCCTTCCTAGACTCATAGAGGGCTTTCTCTATTTTATGCAAAGGAAATGAACTTGTTTGCTTTTTATGTTTTCATTTTAGGCTAGTTGTTAAGTTTTAGGTTTTGTTTGTTTGTTTGGTTGGTTGGGAAATTTGTTAATTAGGTTAATAAATTTGGGAATATCAATCCATTGGGCTAGGGAGTCTACAAAAGTCTTGAAATGTGTAAAAATGAGTCAAGGATAGTTCAAAGGGCAAGTTGGCAAGATCAAATGGATCTAATTAGGTTAAGGGAAAGTGAAGTAACATGGAGTTGTGAGCATAATGAGTTAATGGGAAATCAAGGATCCTTTAACAAACCAATAAACAAGAAAAAACTTCTAAGATGATAGCATAATGAAAACTTGAAGAGCAATGAAGGATTCCTCAATATCAACTGGGATAAGAAAGTCTTAAAAACAACAGTTAAGTAACCTAAGAGAGCAGTGAAGGATTATCTAAAAATTAATTGAAAATAAATAACATTATAACATAAAATATCAGTAACACTAAAGAGCATCTAAGGATTTCTTTAGCAAAACTTTGAGGAAGAAAACATGGAAATTAAGAAAGCAGGCAGAAGTAGGGCACCAAGAAGGTAAATCCTATTCTCTATTGTTGTTCTATAACTAAATGAACCATAAAAACAATGAATAACTAAATAAAACAAACATAAATATGGAATACATCACCATTTAAACAATCTTAATTAATCCTAAGAGTGAGCTTGATCCATGGAAGTACAATCCAACACCCTCACAAGGCACCAAAAACCAGTTTCACCAATAAACTCCAAGTCTATTTCATAGCATGCTCAGCAAATATCCAACATATATAATGAAACTTCCATGCTCTATTTAACATGCATTGGAGGAATAAACCCTAATTAAGTCTCTAGAAGCCTATTAGTTAATCATAAATGTCACTTTTTTCCTTTGAGACCTTGCAAGGCCCAAGGCACAAAATATCTAATAAAAAATATATTTTCGAGCATTTTTGGAAAAAAAATTGACATTTGGGCTTTTCAAAGCCTCCAAAACTTTCCAAGCGTACATTGTTAACTTTTTTATTTTCAAGGTGCAGCATTGAGTTTTAGGATGCATTTCCATGCCAAGGGCGCAACACATGAGCAAGAAAACAGGGTCAACTTATAGCAAGGTTTTGAAGGCCTTCCCGATGTTGGAATGGGCTCCATGATGGCTCGTTGGAAAGCCTATTGAGTCTAAATTATATAAATACCCTTGGTTTTCTAATTGAAACCTTGTAACTAGTTCAAAAATCAAAACTCCCAAGACTGGTAAAGGCACAACACATGTCCTGAAAACTAGGTAGAAAGGTAAAAATTAGGGTGTTTTTAACCCTTTTGGAGGACCAAAAAAACTCCAATTGACCTGAAAGCACATTGTAATTGAGCTAATTATTCCAAAAATGTAAGCCTTACCTCCTGAGGATGCCCTGAGAAAAATCGTATCACCAAGGGTGCTACCCCCTTGGCCCTCCAAATCAGCAAAAATCAAAAATTCCCAAAAAGTTCCCAAAATTTGCATTTATCTTCCTTATTATGTCTGGGATTCTTGCATGGAAGCATCAGCAAGAAGATTGAGCTTTCTTTCACCTTTTTCCTCCTTAAGGGCCTGAGCTTTGGCAAGGGCTCTTTTGAGCTTGGTCCTTGCAATTTGGTTTCTAAGTGCATAGTGTTTGGTCATCTTCCTTTGGAGGTCAAGGTCTCTATTTGCCTTCTCCAATTTTTCCTCGAAGTGTGTGTTTGCTCGTTTTAGCCATAGCTCCTGATCATATTCTATTTCCATGGAAAGCAGCTCACTTAAAGGGAGTTTCTTTGCCAAGGCAGATTCTTTCTCTCTTTGTCTATCCAAGGCCTTATTTAAACCCATGGTTCTTGGTCTTCTTCTGGATTGTCCTTCCTCATATTCACTTTCCTCATAGGTGCCCATGAATTCCTCTAACTTTTCCTATGCCCTTTGAGCTTCTTTCCGTGCTCTAACTACTCTAGCTTCATAAATGGCTTTTTGTGCCCCTAATTGTCTGTTCTCCATCTCAAGGACATTATTCACAGTCTTGGCCCTATCTAGGTTTGCTTGGAGGTCTTCAATTTGGGCATTTTTGTTCTAGAGGAGAAATTTTGTGATCCTTGCTTAATTTTCCTCATCACTATCAATATGAATGATTTCAAACTCTCTCCAACCTCATGCTAATATTCTCCTTCTTCTTCTTTGATCTTTTGTTTGCCTTTGTCAAGCTTCTTAGCTGAGGAAGATGGCATGGTCCCTTTCCTTTTAGAGGCAGCAAACACATGCCTCTTTCCTCTTTGATATGTGAGAGGGAAAAGAAAAAAATTTCCACCTGAATTCCCTCACCATGGATGACCTCAGGACTGCCTTTCTTTTCCTCATTGATCTTTGCATTGATGTCTTTTGCACTATGTTCTTGACTGCCTTCTTGAGCCTCACTTTCATTTTCTTCCATGCTACATCACTACTATGATCTTCATTTTCACTATTAGCCCCTTCATTTTCTTCACTGTTTTCATGATTTTCATCTTCCTCACTGATGTTTGCTTCATTGGTGTCCATGCTATCTTCAGCCTCTTCATTTTCTGCATTGTTATCATCTTCATCTTGGCTACTCTCTTCATCTTTTCCCTCATCTCTATCATGATTATGAGCCTCACTGTTTTGACTGTCATTAGGGCTCTTTTTCTCACTGATGTCCTTAGGATCATCCTCTGTTTATTTTTCAATGTTAGAGGTGTCCTTACCAGTTTCTTCATCATTGTTCGCCTCTTCACCGATTTCTGCATTTTCATCCTCCTTATTGACTATTAGGTTGTTTTCAACATAATCATCATTTTATGGGCTACTTTCCTCATCATTTTCATTTTCATCTTCATTCTCATATACCTCTTTACTATCCTCTTCTTCATTGTTGACCTCTGCCTCTTCTTCATTGCTGACCTCTGCCTCTTCTTCATCATCTGTCTCTGTATTATCCTCTTCTTCATCTTTTTCCTCTTCCTCACTGCCTTCTTCTTCATTATCTACCTCTATACTGTCCTCTTCTTCATCTTTTTCCTCTTCCTCATCATCTGCCTCTTTTTCACTGCCTTCTTCTTCATCATCACTAACTTGTTCACTGCCACTTCCGTCTTGATTTGATGCATTGGGAGAGGGTGAGGAAGAAGAGTTTTCTTGAGGTGAGGGTATATGTGTATATGGTGAAGCATGGTTAGTAGAAGATGATGGGGGAGTAGAAGGGGGAGTATGAGATGATGAGGGAAAATTTTGATGAGGATGGGGTTGTGGGTTTGTGAAAACTTCATGGGCGATGAACACCTCCCATGGAATACCCTGTTTCTCTAATTGATGTAACACAACTATCTTGATGAGGGAATGGTTAAAGAGACTCTGTATTTGTTGTGAAGGGGGCCTATTTTGCACGATATAAGACATCTTATCAATACTCCTATAGAGAAAAAAGGGAAAATGTAGCAGCTTGGCCCTACTGAAGTGCATGAGCAATCTTATGTGGTATGAATAGAGCCTAGAGAACCTCCCCTCACATGTAAAATATTTCATGATGACTCTCATCAAGGGCGCATATCTCTCCAGCAAATGTGAAAATGGAAAAATGGATTTTCATTCAGCTTGGTATCTAGGTTTCAGGAAAATTTTATAATGGCTCAGGTCCAAATTAGTCTTCTTGAACCACTTTTCTCCCATACTGGGTATCCCGGTGGCCATATAAATGATATTTGTAGATAGCTCAAATTTTACTCCTGCTAAATTTACTTGATGGTCATGGAGGTTAAGGATACAAAGCCTGGTCAACTCAGGGTGACTTTGGACCTGTTGTACCTTTTCACAGAAGTCTAAACAACCCACATTCTGAAAATAGGAAACTGTCATAGGAGAGGCCATCAAATCCTTGGTGTTCAATGGCTCAAAACTATTTATTCTTCCACCTTTGCACTGTTGTCTTCTAGGCCCTTGGCCTCCCTCACCACTATCACTATTACCTTCCCTTGACATTTTTTTTTATTGTTGCCTTGAAAATACAAACCCTAAATCTACTTGTGAAATGATATAAAGAGGGAAAATGAGATGGTGATGAAAAAGGCAGTTTTTGCAAGTGGATGAGAGGGATGAGTGCAAGGGAAATTTGGGAAAAATGAGAAGGTAAAATAATTCTAAATGCAGACCAACTGATATGCCAAAAATTGTTGTGAAAATACCTTAGTAATGATAACAATCTGAGAGGGTGAGGAAAAGTAATGTCAATGCTTGGCAGTGTGGGGATTTATTTTGCAAATGGAGATAGTATCTTGGTAGATGAAGAACTTCTCAATAGGGCGGTCTCAATGTGCCCTTAGCATGCAGATGGATGAGTGTCTTTTAACAATAGTGTTTTTAGCATGGAGACTAGGTTTTCCTTTTATTCTAGGGTTTTACATTCCCCACTAACTTCTCATTATCAAACTGCATGAAAGGGGGCAAGGCATCCACGTACCTCTAAAAAAAATGTTAGGAAGGCACCAAGAAGAAAACTGAAGGAGTTTTTTAGGTGTTTGAAAGCTTGTACTAGTGTAGAGGCCTATCTTGGCCAAATGCGTAGCACTGAACGTGATGTCGGGTCTCTGCTTGTGTTGTCAGGTCGAAGGAGGGCGTAGCGTTGAACGCACAACACACGAGCAAGGCTACATGGGCATTTCAGGTCTCTAAATGATGCAGTACTAAACGCGCATCACACGGGCCTGTCGGGCCTCTAGTGAACGCGTACCGCACAAGCAAGACTGCATGGGTTTGTTAGGTGAGATCTTGTGCAGCAAAGGAAACATTCAGGTAGTCGGGTGAACTCTCGTGCAACAGAGGAAATAGTCGAGCAGTCCAGTGAACTCTCATGCAGTAGAGGAAACAGTTGGGCTTCTTGCTGGTGTAGTGTTAAATGCTTGAACATGCAGTGCGTTCACAGCGGAACGCATCATCGGCAAGGCTGCATGCTAGTTCTGGGCACGGGCTGCCAGGTCTACACGACAGTGAACGTGTTGCGTGTAATCACAGACGTGCAGCGTATGGTGCAATTTACACAACAAAAAACCTCAAGGAGCATAGCACTGGCTTCCAGGTTTGTAGCACAAGGAAACGTTGCCCAAACTTTGCCAGAAATTCAAAATTTATTCTCTAACTCCCTATGATGATATTTTAAAACAAAATGAGTTGCTGAAGGGTGAAAAAGGGCCTTTATAGCTAAGGAAAATAAATTAAAATAAGACAACCCACTTTTCTAATGTTGTTACTCCTTCTCACTTTTTCACTTATATTCCTTTGTCTCTTTTTGCTGTAGGTGAAGAGATGATGAATTTATCCTTTTGTTGTCTCCTTTTCACCTTTCAACTCAAACATTGGCCGCTTCTTACTGGTCATTTAGCATGATAAAATCACTCTTTGACAAGCATTATGACATTCAAAATCATGTTTATTACCTTCTTTGACTACTTCTGTTCTGCAGGTGTCTGAGTTTATGATTTGAAACTTGTCCATTGATAATCTTCACATCCTTGTTTTCAGAATTTATTTGAGTGACAAGGCTTATTTTCTTTGAGTGGTCTATGTCCTTGAACACTTTTACTTCAGCAGGCATTATGACACCCTGAAGTGACTTTCCCTCTGACCTTCAAAAATGCGGAATTCACTTTGACAACCTTAGACCTTTACATAGTGGCAGTGCCTTAAAAAATTTTACATTTACCTTGGATCTTATACCATGTTCTTCTATCCTTTAACCACTAAATTTAAATGGTTGAGATTAGAGCTTGACCCTATTTTATGTGTCTTGTTGTATTAGGTTTTTTTTTGGCATACTATTGATCCAATCATGCTTAAAAAACTTGATCTCTCCTTTCTTTTAGAAACTCATCATTTACCCTATTAATTTCATTTTCTAATTTACCTTTGACATTCCTGCCAAAATTTCAGGCACATTTACCTTTTGCAAGACTTGAAAATTGACAAAATAGCCTCCTTTGGAGATTTTCTGCTCTTTCTTGAGCCATCATGTGTTTCTCTTCTTTCTCATCAGAATCAGGTCTTAGTATAAGAAGAACAGGTTTTAAAATACCAATGAAGATCCTACAACCTAGGGAAAAAACTTGGTCCCTTTGACTAAAATTAGGCTTGGGATCTTAATAGTGTAAAAACAGAGTTTTTTTGATCAGTTGGTGTATTTGAATCTATATAAACTGATGTACTTGACTCATCTAAAGAGCTCATAGAGGTATTTCTCAGACCATCAAGGTTTGAGGAACCTGATGAACAAGGGAAAAGATAGACTAATTGGTAACCCTAGAAGGAAGTGAAGTAGTGGGGTAAAATCAAAACAGAGTGCTGGTGTGATAGGTGGGAAAAAGGGACTAGATGAGTGGCATAAGCCCATGAGGGGCTCTTTAGGAATGGCAGGTTAATCATGAACTATTAAATAGTAGAATAATGAAAAATTTGTGATAAGGATAATGAAGGCAGTGAGATTTATAAAACTCACAATATTCAGGAAGCTTGTTTTTAGACATCTAGGACCGATATTTATTCATCTTCAGATAGTAAAAATTACTGATGACCAACAAGTAGATATTTTCATTCGGATGCACACGAATTGAGGACTTCTAATGTTGACATGGCAGGAGGAGACTGTGCCAAGTCATCTACTATGTTGTAGGTGTGGGCGCCTTTGGCAGAAGTAATATTTCGGTATAATGGCCCTTTGGGGATCATGTGAATGACATATGCCTTAGGAAGAAGGATCTATAAAGGAAAATTTGGTGTCTAAATGGACTCTATGTGAATTTTTTTTTAGGATTCGGTTGGAGGTGTCGCGGGTTGCTTGTCATATTGGCATGACTGGGTCTAAAGGTTGACATCATTGGTATTGACCTCTTCGGAATTCATCATGTGAATCTAGTAATCAGGGGTACCAGAATGCGGAGGTTGAGGAGTGGCCTGACCTTGAGGTGGTTGGACATCAGCATATCCTTGCTTAGGGAAAGGATTATTGAACACAACCAGTTGAGCTCGCGTAGTGTTTGGATGCAGAGAAGCAGTGGTTGAATGTCTTCTAAACGTTGCTTGTGGTTCCCACAGCTAGGGAATCTCGGGTAAAAGGGGACAATAATTACTATAATGGCCATGAACACGACAACATGAACAAGGTTTGTTTGTATGAATAGGCTTGTTCTGCTTGGGTTGATCTCCCTATTTTTGGTTTATTGTGTTCGGTTGTTTCCCTTGGGGTGCATTCGGTTAGGTACCTTGGCGCCCTTGGTTACCCTACGCTTGTTGGTTAGGTTTGCCTCTCCCTTATTATTTTTCTTTGAATTAGGAGGATTATTCGTGCTCTACTATGCATAAACCTGACCTTGAGGAGGCAGTGGATGCTATGGTAGAGGTTGAGAAGGCATGAGAGGCTAGGGTGTTGATGTTGGATGAGCTCGAGCGACAAGATTTGTATAAGGATATAAAGGAGGAGGGGAAGCATTAGGGTAAACAGGTTGAGCAACAACTAGCCCTGGAATTGGTTGATGTAGGTGGGGAAATGCATAAGGCATATTTTGACCCTGACACAAGTTTTTAGGAGGGGGATAGGTGCTGGAGGAATTGATCCCCACAAGGGGTAACCATATCCCATGGGAGGATGAGTATATGGATATGAAAGAGATCCAACGATACCATCGGCGGCATGAGATGCCCCCTATGCATTAGCACCACCAGGTCTAGGAAGATTCGGTAAACCAATATAAATATAACTAGACCCAGGGTAGATCAAGTCATATTTTAACATGACTTGTAGAGCTTCTTCCTCTGTCTAAGGAAAATGACACACGATAGGTACCAATGGAAGGAAAAATCATTCTAAGAAACCAATCCATATAGACACTGTCATCGAATGGAGGAGCTTGACACAAGCTCCTCGTTCTACGCCATTCTTGGACATGGTAAAAAAGGTGGGTGGCAAAAGTTTGACAGAATGCGGTCAACAACTTGGTAGCGGTGTCATAATGAAGAGGTAACTGGAAAATAAGACAAAAAATCCTTAGCAAGAGTCGCAAAAGCAGAATGAGATGCAAAAGTCTAGTCAACATACCACTTCGTAACTTCTCGAGTGAGCGTACGTTGGAAAACCTGAAGGCGAATGGATTCATAGGTAATGGAATTGGACGAACTCCACATATGAAAGGAGTGGACATGATTAGTATGCTCCTCTGTAGTGTTTCCTTCAAACTTAGGAATGTCAAAAGGAAGCTTAGTATGAATAGCAAGCTAACCTGGATCGTGGAGTATATGGTCATTTATTAACTGGCTAAAATCGGGAAGGCTTAAACTTGCCATAAAAGGAAGCAAAGGAGTAGCTGGAATGGTTCTAGTAGCGGTTCTGCTAGTATCGGCTCTATCATTAGGGTCGTGGACACCACCAGCTTGAGGACCTGCACCTATATTAGCACCATAGTGATGGAATGAGGATGAGGGGAACCAGTTTCAGAATCAGAGGAAGAGCCCGGTGAACTAGAATCAGAGTCAGTATGGGGACTCGGCGGAGGAATAACTCAAACCCTACATGGTGGATTAAGTATTCCTAAGGGAAACTGAGGGTGAAGGCCTTGGAGTCTCCATGATAAATGCCTTGGGGGCGCAATGATGGCAAGTCACAAATGACACGAAAAGGTCGAACAGTGATAAACAAAGTATCTATGAGGCAGATTACTTAATTACGATGTTTATGTATTGGCTTGGTGGTGTAAACCAATCTCTCTTTGCTTTAGGTGTGAGTGTGTTCAAGCCATGTGCTAATTTTAATTAAGCCCATATAGTTTTGTAAAGAAAAATAAAAAATGTTGAAATATTGTAAATAAAACTAAAATGGCAGTAAAACAAACAGCTAATCATGTGTAAATTCAACCCAAAATAAGGCTTCCCAAAAAAAATTTCTAAAAGGCGAGCGAAATTGACTCAAAACACACAAAACGTCCAAAATATCTAAGGTCTAAGGGACAGGGATATGATGATTTAGATCTGCTATAAATGATGCACAAAATAGGAAGAAACCACAAGGGAAAACTGCTGCGAAAATGGAAGGCGAAAGGTTAAAACCCTATAAGAAACAAGGTTACCCTAAGGGAAACACCCAAAAAAACTCAAGAGAGGGATTTGGATGGAATAAAAACCTATCAAAAAGGATCTGAATGAGGGATAAATCAGACTATGAAACAACGGCTGAAAGTGTGTCAAATCTCACACTACCTACTCAGCTTAACTCCTCCCAAAAAGGTGAAGTGTATTGAAACCATAGGGTGCTTGGTTCTACTTCAAGGATAAAAACTGAGCATATCCAGGCCTAAGACGGGATGAGACAGAGCTCAAACAACCCAAAATAGTGCTCTCGGAAAACCTTAACAAACACAGAAAAAATTTAGAAAAATGTTTCGGCTCACAGGTACTGACCTGTGGACTATGGAAATCGCAGTTACTGGGTAGATAAGTGTGAGTTCTATGAGAATTCACACTTTTTTAGCCAAAAAGTGTGAGTTCCTATTCCTAAATCTTCGAGTGGAAAGTTGCGGAAAAGTTGTCATCTACGGCGTGGCTAATACCTGTTTCCTATGGAAAACACCAAAAAATAGTCGAAAGTTAGAATTTTGACTAATTTAGGGCATAAAAGTTAAAAACAAAAAAAAGAGACTGAAAACAGCTAAAGAAAAACCCTTGTTAGTGAAGCTACTAGTCACATAGGAATCTGAATTACAATAGTGGAGTCACCATTTCTTAGCGTAAATTCTCAATGCAAGTGTACGAAAAGAGCTCACTTTAGTTGTAAGTAACAAAAAAACCTAAAAACAGAAATGGTTGCTTAACTTTTTTAGATCTGCAATCGATAGTTAGAACAAGCATTTCAAGAAATCAGATCTATGCAGTAAAAGCAGTTAAACAATAAAAATAGATAGTAATTACTCAGTGCATCCAACGGAATAGACATTATTTAAAGAATTTTCAATATATTATAGCACATGGTAAAGGTCACTAATAAAATTTACTAGTCCCCCTCAGTGGGATGTGTTGTTGTTTGTCCTCAACACTTTAGTTCCAGAAGTTTCTCTCTCTCAATGGTGTAGAAAACCCAACATGTATTGAACTCTATGGAAGCTCAAGAAGAAAAATAAAATAGTAGAAGCAATGAGAATGATAAAAGCACAAAAATGAAAGTGATCAAAGTGAATAATGAATATAAAACCCTCTTGTTTATAGCAAAATATTGATTTATCCTCGATAATGGCGAATAATAAAATATTATTAACCAATATCTAGATCTAACCACTTGGAATATTTTATTATATTTTGTTGGAGGGAAATGATATTTAAATTAGTTAAATACCTTTATTTAGAACTAATAAATAAATAAATTATTTGTTTATCATTTCAAGAATGTGGTTAAGAAATAATTAACAAATAATGACTTGTTTAATATTGCTAGGTGATTTAGTCAAATTTAACAAGGAATAATAACTAAATAATGATTTAATTAATTATTCCTAGAGAAAATTAAGATAAATATCGATCTATCTAATTATTTCTCATAATTGGATTAAATATGACCAGGAATATTATTTAAATAGTGGTTCAATTAATTATTGCTAGAGAAAAATCAAATAAATAAGGATTTATTTAATTATTCATGATTAGGTTTCTTGTTTAAACCAGAAAAAACTTAATAAAATATGGTTTATTAAATTATTTCTTATAGTGAAAGCAATTTTACTATGGTAAAATTGGTCATACATGGTGTACTTCGATCCATCTAATTGTAAATGGTTAGATGACTAAATTTTGGTTATAACAAATATCACTAAATTGATCAAACAAATATCTTCTAAAGGTCATATGACAAGTGACACATTTGTCTAAAATCCAATTTTCATATCATGAAGAAAAAGAGGTACTAAAAATATCTTCCACATGAAAATTACAATAAGCAACAACATAATGTGCATTCTCAGAAGACTGTCCTTTTTCTGGAATGAGATGATCTTTATTTTCAAGCATTCGTTCTATTCTTTCATTAATTTTCTCCCATGGAATTGTACAATTTGTAGTAGTATGTCCAATTTTACCACGTCTAAAATATTTTACAACTAGTTTGTTAGAAAAAATTATTTTCTTATCATTTTCCTTTCTATCAACCTAAATATTTCTACCCCCTGCCTCTATAATTCTTCCTACCTCGACCTATATACCCTTAGTATTTTTAGAATATTATTCTTGAGGTTTTTCATCTTTTTGAGAAAGAGATAGTGTTTTAGTATTATAACTATGTGATGTTTCTTTCTTACCAAAAGCCTTCTCTCTTTCTACAATTTTCCCTGCTAATTTATCATAATCTAAATCTTTTAATTTCCCACTATCTTGGAGAGATTCCAAGTAGTGTGAATAACTAAGGTAACGGGATTTTATAAAGGCAGTAAGCTGAAAATTAAATTTAGCTCCAGTAGATTCAATTTCATGATTGATGGCTTTGATTTCAGAAGAAAGTTTTAGAGAATCATTATCGTTAATTTACAGATTAAATAACTTCAACGATAACTGAATCATCTGCACTTCAGAATGTGAATCATAAATATCTTTTAATTTTTTTATGGCATCATATGTTGTTTTACTCTAAGAAATGTATCTTCTTACCTATTCTGAGACTTAAGCGAAGATTGAGTCATAGGCCTTCTTATCCTTACTTTTCCAGTTTGCTAGCTATTTCCGCTCTTCATGTTTCCTTGGTGCATTCCCTCCTTCTCCTTCAAAGACTCCATCCCATAAATCATTAAAAATAAGAGTATTTTAAACCTTATAATTTTCTTTTCTGGAATGGACAACCCTAATTAAAGACACTAAGGATTTCATCCGAAGTACAAAAAAAACACTATTTTGAACAGAGGCACAAAAAATTATGTTTCACTCACAACCACAGGCACAAACAATTATGTTTCACTCACAACCATAGGCACAAATTTTTCTTAAGAAAACTCTATTTTAACAATGCTAAGATTCAACAATGCAAAAATATAGGCTTCAACAATGCTAAGTGCTTCTGTCTCCGCCACAACCAGACAAAATTTTCCTTATTTATTTATTTTTTTAAACTGAGATCTTTGATTTTAACTTCCAAATTCAAATTTCTTTTCTAAAACTTAGGTTACTGTTTGAACTTTCATATTAATAATCGGCATTCAGTAGTATGGTACCAATCCAAAACTCTGTCAATAACCAACATACAACAATATGGTACCAATCCAAAAAAAAAAACCAAGTAGCACTACAACATAGAGGGGGATTTTAAGACAATATTTGACACAATATTGTCTCTTAAGAGACAATAATTCTTGGATTATATATTGTCTTTACAAAGACAATTTTTTAAGACAATAATTTGAGATACCCACTTAAATACAATATTTAAGACAATACACAATTTTTTTGTTTCAATTTAAGAGATTTTACCCAAGAATTGTCTCAAACATTGCTTTAAAATCCCCCTCTATTTCATTTTTATCTCTTGAAAGAAAATAATTGGGATTAAAGACATATTTTTTTTATAGAGAGAATGTGTTTTTAATCCTAGCTATTGTCTCTCTAGAGACAATACAAAATTATATTTAAAGAAAATACAATATCACTTTTTTCTCTTTAGTGACTATTAAACAATGAATTAATTTAAAAAAATCACCATTGAAATATATCAATATAAAAATTATTTAATTAAAAATAAACAACAACATCATTGATTAAATCATGTTAGGGCAAAGTGGAATCGAACAACCAATCTCCTGCTTATAAGGAAAGTGCTCTTCCAATGAGTTAGCACCCTTTAAGGAAGTATCTAAGTTACAATAGTCCTTGAAATTTCATATGTAGGCATTGACCTAAAAGAAATGTTTGGCACATAATGGCATAATGGATAAACTCATTTTTCTAGTAATCTAAAATTTAAAAGATGTGGGGGGAATTTGAGTATGGACAAATCATCTAAAATTTGTTCTACACGTACATATGTATATAAGCCAAGAATGTATAGAGAGAATTTATAAAGTTAAAAAAAACTTATAAAGAATATGTGAAACTTACACAAGTGTAAATAAGTTGATTGGTGTGAAATTTAATCATGATCCAGATTCAGATTTAAATCTTATAAAAAAAACTCTTACCTATTGTATATTTCAACATTTAAGCTAAGTCGTACTACTAAAAAGATATAAGCACAAACAAATCTACAGCATTGAAACATATAACATTGCATAAATCTTCAACCATGAACTTGACAAAAGCAAGACGTTGTACAAGGAAGGTCAGCCTAGAACTAATTTGGAACTTTAATGTGAGCATACTATGGCAATGCTAAAACTCATCTGAAACTCTAACTAAAGGTGGCCAATACATTAGTTGGAAAGCTTTGGCCAATATTATAGTGTGAAAAACGTCTAGGAAATTGAACCCTATGCTTCAAGATCTATGGGTGCCTCGAGTTAGAAACACAATTTTTTTTCTAATGGTGTAGGAAGGCCTTAAAAATTCGGCATGATTCACTACAACTGTAAATTGTGGTTTTTAAAAATGAAGAGCCAGACATAAATATTAGTTTTTTTTGTTAATGTTAGTAGCTGTCATTTACCATGTAAAATTGAATCAAGCTCTTAAGGAAATCATGAGATACCTTGTATCACTTGTCATGATTTTGATGATGTTATTCATTGAGACACAATCTACCAACCTGTTAATGCCCAAAAATTCCTTATTGGGAATCAGAAGAAGATGAATACATGATTGTTCATCAATATAAAATACAATACTCATGCACTAACATTAGTATCCACAAAAGTTGCATGATGGCTCTGATTTGGGAAGAGCCTCAAGAAGGCCTAAAAAATAGCTACAAAACAAAAAATAATTCCAAACAAGAACAAAACCCAATGAAAACTGCATTCTGGCATGTAGCTAAACTCGTCGAGTAGAATATTTGATAGATATAGCAATGAAAGAAGACATTGATTCAATTTATAGAAGGAAATTTTCACTATAGCTTACATATATAGAATTGAAAGAAGACATTGATTCAAGTTATAGAAGGAAATTGTCATGATAGCTTACAGTTCATGTTCAGGTTGATTCTTAAGTTTAGATCTGTCTATGGATAATAATGTTGCATCAAAGCAGTAATATTCTTTAGCTAAAGTTTTGAAATAGGGGATACCTTCTTATTTACACCATGTGATTACTTTTAGCTCAGAAACTTATACCACAACTGTAGTGATATTGCAAAAGTAAACTTTGGATTGATAACAAGAACTCCTAAAATACATTGCAACTAGTTACTATTTTCAATAGTGCCAAATCAATATGATAGGATATGTTAATTTCGAATAATTACCACTATTTTTCCCCCATCCACATCAATTTTGTGTCCCAGCAACATATATGGCAAAGTGTTCGGTTTCGTTGGGTTGGCCTAAAAAGAGATACACCAATTCAAGAATTAATTGAATTAACACCAAGACAAGTATGTTCTAATATCTAATAGTTTTTCTTGGCATTGACAATCCAATGATCAAACAATAGAAAATAAAAAATTCTCGATCGATAATAAGACCTTCAGAGAACTTTATAAGAAATCACATTCAAACCCCAAAATGCGCCTTAAAAATTTAAAGAAAATTACAAGGAAAACATCATAGATAAAACCCATTTGATATTTTCTAATATTCAATAGACACACTCCAATTTTGAATGATGTTGTTTCACTAATCTCTTGTTGATGTGGAATAATGAAACCTCATGTAGAAAATGTAAGAAAACAAGAGAAAAACCCATAAATAATAGGAAATGGAATAGATAGCCTACCTTCATACCTTAGGCAAGTGCCTTATATAATATTTATAAAAATATCCATCTAGACTAGGTCAAACTTAACCAAACAAAATATGCACGAAACTCAATTGGGGTGCATTTATTCATTTATGCTATATATCTAATAACACTAGGAACCAATGATCATGGTGTCATGAAGAGAAGTTGTTGTGGATAAGTGTTCATGTTGAGACCAGCATCTTCAACACATCAAATCCTCCTAGTTTAACTCAAAAGCATCCATGTTTCTCCTCACGGTTTTGGAACAACAATATTCACAAAAAGGAAAAAGTAGAAAACAAAAATACTATGGTGTACCCTAGATACCTATGGACAAGCCTAGATGCATAAATAAAAATTGATTGGGGTTGAGAAAAATGACCATTTTACAAGAAACTGTGGGCAAGCATAATAGTGCAAGAACGAAAAAATTTGGCCATATTAGCATCTTCATTATAGAATTGTTGGACATGTGGTGAAGAGACAGTGAAGTAGTGAAATGGATGGAAAATTCTCGAAGTTGGTTCTAGAGATATGGTGTAGAGTGTTGTATAATGAAACCACTTGTGCAACTGTTTGGGTGTTGGCTAAATTGAATTGGACAAATGAAATCCCTATAAAACATATAGCAAAGTCTACACCTACTGTATTATTTGACATTATACTTTTTTAGCCTCCCTAACAGACTTAGAGGTGTACTAAAGTCTAAAACCAATAGAAATAAAAAAAATTTGATTATATAATTGACGTTGAGGTTTGTTGGTAGGCATTTTGTTAATTTTTGGTGATGTGTTGAACACATGGATGCCACCGCTAGAACAGATGGAATAATAAGAGTCAAATGAAGTGAAAATTATATCGAGGAAGTGATGAAGGGTGACGATTGGAGAGTCCATTAGGGGAAGAGGCCAGTTGCATAAGCTGACGAGGGGGTGAATATATGGAGGTGACAATTGACTTATGGAGCAGAGGGAAGTGTGAGACAACAATACCCCAATGTGGGGTGTGTTGGAGAGGACTGTGTAATATTTTTAGATTTAATAGGGAGGATAATGCATAAGGACAGACATTTGTCTAAGTTTCCTGAAAGTCAACATCATTCCCAAATATTAAAGGAATCGGTAAAAGGGCAGGTGACTTCAGTAGTTCACGCAAAACCATACAAGGCTTGGTGTTCATGCTGTCATGGAATGTCCAATAATAAGTCAAAACAATCCAGAGAGAAATCACAATGGTTGATGTCACAAAAAGAACGAATGGAAAAGTAACAACCTATCACTCATGAACTAGCATGAGGGAAAAATTTCGGGATACAATCCAGATGATAAGAGAATGGTTGTGGGGTAGTGGGTAGCTATAGGCATTTGACAAAATCATGGGAATATGAGGTTCTTTTGGCTTCTATTATCGAGGAGGGTAGCCAATTGATATTTGACATAACAATTATGCAAAAAGAGGTCATCAATGGGCTAGGATGGATTTCTAGCCATGAGAAGTAGTGAGGGATCTGCAGATGTCAGGTTAATTAGAAAAATTCCCTCTGTCACAGTGTGTAGTGGAGGTGACTCAAGGAAGTCTATAGTATGACTAAGGTAATTATCAATAAAAATTATTTTAGAAATGTATTAGCATTGGAGAGATCTACACTCAGTAGTAGAATGGGTGTGTGTCCTATAATAGGAAGACAAACAACTAGAATGATAGGGAGAGGTCAATGCACTAAGTGGTAGAGCTGAGGATGGAGAGGGTGGGGTTGTTGTGGGATGTAGTTAAGAGCTATGAGATTGTATAGAATGATAGCAGACATCCATTTTTCTTTCAAAATCTAGGGCACAAAGAAATGCTTATTCAATAGTGGCATTCTCAAACAAAGCCATCACATTTCTAAAAAAAGAGTAATAATGTAGAATAAAATTTGATGATATGTACCTCTTCCGAATTTTAGGTTAAATATATAAACAGGTAAAGACTTCAATAAATTGTTGAATTATCTAAGCAGGATCCTACTAGAGATGTAGGAAATGTCCTAAAATATTATGTAGGTATTTCAAGGGGTAAAAAAACCTACATAGGGCCCAAAAAAATTGACCCTAGGTGGAAATACATACAAAAGTGGAGCTCTTGCCTCTGATGTGTTGAATTTAATGAATTATTTATAGATTCAACGTAGAATTTACACTAGGCCAATGCTACACTATCTGATTGATACTTAGCGTTTTGTAGCCTATGCTCCTCAAACTCACTCTAAAATTCTTCAAATAGGCATGCAAGCTACAAATCCAAGAATCATGGACATCACCTTGCATCTAGCCACCATATTTGGGTAGAGTAGTGGGGGTGTTGAGCTACAATGTTGAAGTAGATGCCCTAGATTATCTTCATAGGGCTTCAATGAGTGAAGGTGTTAGATCTTGAAATTGAGCTGTAGTAAATAGAATAAATATTTTTGGACATAGGCTCTCTGGGAGGAGGAATTGTATGCACAAACTGAGAGGGAAAACATCTAGAATTAAAAAACAAGAAACTATTCTGAAATCCATGTGGGCTTGGGTCAAAGGAACTAAATCACTTTCCAGTGAAATATTTTTTGAATACTTTCACTACAATTTCTACTAAAATTATTTTCAAAAATTCCTACCCACATAAAATACAGTTATCGAAAAAAATAAAATAAAAATCAATTATACTTACAATGTACATGTACTCGTTGTGACCTTAAGGCATAGTAATTTTTTCAAGGCCACAACCTTTTGAATAAATTCCATATTTTTCGTTGTATTCAAGGTTGTGGCAGTCAAGATTTTGCTTAAAATACTGCAATTTCAAAAAAGCCTCATTTAATCATAATTTCCTGAGAATTGGGTTGCACAGAAGTATAAAATGTGTTCAAGAAGTTGGATTCAAAAATCATTTTACTCATGAATGAACAATATACCATTTTAAGGAAGTTGAAATCCACCGCTAGAAAATCCATAGAGACCCAAGTGCTGATTATGAGAAGGCCTGAGAATTATTTTATGGGGCATGTCAAGGAACCCTAGATATGTGTGGGGTAGGGGCTATTATTCTTATAAAACATATTGTTGTAGGGGTGCAAATAATAGAGTTGAGTTATTTCCATTATGCCTTCATATGAAAATAGTAAAGAAACAAGACTCACAAAATGCTCAAAGACCAAATTTTATAGACCTGCATAGTAAAATATAATTGCAATATCGCATGCAAAGCACGTAGATATATTTTCATAAATTATTGATATTCAAATAATGTGATGATTCCATTTTATGTTCTTTTACATGTTAGCTTGTGAATCCTTAGACATATTTACTTCTTGGCACTGAGTGGCTTCATTCTTGAAATCATGATGAGACTCATTATCATCTCTATGCATGGAGTGGATGTTTGTAGGACCCTTTTTGGTAAAAAATTCATCTAATGTTTATAGTACGTATTAATATAAACTAAATCATTTTATTAAAAAAATAAAGAAATAAAATAACTAATATTTATGCACAATATAAGTTCAAAAGCTAGGAATTGAGGTATGAAAAATTCTTAACAAATAAAACTTACCAAAGAGAATCATAGTAATCTCCAATTATCTCTCTAGATACCTTGGGAAAAAGCAAAATTCATCAAATAGGCCTTTTGTATCATGCAAGAAAATATTTATTTTTCCTTGTAAAATTAACCAAGCCATCCACAATATTAATATTCAAGTAGATACACACGTTAATATAGGCTATAAATAAACCAGATACAATATAGTTCTAGGAGACAAGACTTGGAAGTAGGAAATGAATAGGGAAACAATATTAATGACCAGAGAGCTAATCAAACCAGAAATGGACTTGTTTTCAAGAAGTTAAAATTGGAAATGATAATAAACTAAGCTAATACTATTGAACTCCGGTGATATTTTCCTCAGACCATTCTTTTCTATGTATTAATAACAGAATAAAAATATAGCTAAAGTACAACCTGCATGTTTATCAAATTTCCAAGGATCTTGCAGTCACTATTAGAAAGAGATCTAATAGAAATAGTTCATACTGGAAAATCTTCAATGCATATAGACAAATTATTCAGCAAGTGCTTTTATAGTTGATAACATTATTATCTTAACTTACTAGTTATAAAGCAAGACACCACTTCTCAGATGACTAATGTAATCAGAATGTAATCATTTCATTTACTTTACAAGATCTTGTGATGCTAATCATACCACATTAGCTTGAAGATCCTGAAAAACCCAATAGTTACACTGAAACAAGATAGTGTAATTCATGTTGAAACAAGTCCAAAAATCACAAAGAAATATTTTGAAGAATATTGCAGTTGTCTCCAAACATAGATTGAGAATAGGTCTAGAACATTGGACTGGAGTTCCTAATAAGTCATTTTATACTCCAAATAAAATTATTTCCCTCATAGATTTTAGAAATGCCTACACAACTAA
This sequence comes from Pinus albicaulis, assembly GCA_034641835.2. Taxonomy (NCBI): domain Eukaryota; kingdom Viridiplantae; phylum Streptophyta; class Pinopsida; order Pinales; family Pinaceae; genus Pinus; species Pinus albicaulis. The sequence continues at coordinate 178,916,247 of CM076572.1, read as the reverse complement.
ATTTCCACTAATGAAAAGATACAAAATTCAGTCATCAAAAACTTCAGTAAAAATATTACCAATAAAGCAACAAAAATCTTCCAGTTTACCTCAAATTGAGTTGGGAATCAATGTCCACAAACTACCCAAGTATTGAACATTCAATACTCAAGACTGCTTGCATGAAAGCATCTAAGAAAATAAATTTATCTAGCATCATCAGGGGAAGGAATTCAATCACTTGACTAGGAATCAATTCAGGAAAGTGCCTCTATCTAAATTCTCATAAGTCGGAACTTTTAATATCTTAGTCATAAAGGTGTCTTTTATATCTTAGCTACCACTAGGGGTAAAAATCATTAACTTGGTTTCTCTCGAAAGACTAGAGACTAGGAGCATCCGTACAATAATACATTAGTAGCTAAGAAGATCACAAATCAACACCATTCCCCTGTTTTGAAAATACATATAATGCTAAACCACCATTCCTATGGTAGGGATGACAAAAATAGAAATTAATTATATCTCTGTCACTGAGAGTTCTAGCATATCCACATACATGGAATTTTTGGCTACAAGCTTCTTTGGAATCTCAAAACATATTTTAAATAAGCAATAATAATATGTAAACAAATAAACATAGCAACTATATGTATTTTTCAAGACAACTTTAAACATCATGTTTCAAACACATGAATTCAAGCACGTTCATAAATTCAAACAAGTATTCAGCAGAATTTGTATGTGCAAAATTTCGTGTTAGTTGATATTGTCTTTAGGTATATGTAATTGATAATTTCCATCTTGTGTGTGTGTATCAGAACCAATGGTAGTTTAGAATGAATCTATCTTATGAAAAAGGTGAATCTTGTAGAAAATTTGAGAGAATTAAGTGAGGGGAGAAACTCTATTGTAAGCAGAGAAGTAATCTAAGTTTCAAGCTGAGAACTCTAATAGAAGGTTTTGTATGTGAGGAAATATTGGAGAAGATGAGAGAGGAACTCATCAAATGATAGTGATGATGTGTCTGAGAAGAGGTTTAGTGCATATCAAATGTGTGTGGAGAAATTGAGTGAGTTTAATCTAAAAGAGTATTCCTGGAGCTTTTGGAAATCTTGAGTCAACTTTATTACAAGTGAGCATGAATGTGATTTTCTTGTAAATTCGCGGTGGTGGATGAAGCATCAATGGATTTAGCTATGTCTCCTCAATATGCCTTTTATTTTATAAATGAGTGAAATATTGCAACAACTTGCGGAAGATCCAATAGGTACAACCGTAGAAGTATTAGCAGTCATGTAGCATCAAGGCCTAGTTCTTTGCTTATCCTAGAAAAAGTTCAAATGAAGTGGCCTCATCGAGAAGAAATTTTACAACCTCATCATATTGTATATTGTGGCTTGATAAAATAAGCTATGTCGAAATCTGAATCTGATTGTCCTTACTGTTGCTGGTGGGATAGGCATGTGAGCCCTAAAAATTGAAAATGGCTTCAAGAAAACCTGATAGATATGGATATCAAGATCCAAGCCATGTTGAAGCTGATTGAAGAGGATGTAGATTCATTTGCCAAATGGGCAGAGATGTTCTACAAAAAGTGACCAGATCTTGTACATTTGATTGAAGAGTTTTACAGAGCATATTGAGCTTTACCAGAACAATCTGACAACATATCTGGGGAATTGTGCCAAATTCATTCTACCATGGCAGAGGAATTTCCAAACCAAATTTAACAGTAGAATAGATTGATTCATCTCGATGTTGATGAAACTATAAAAATACTTATGACTGACAAAATAAATCACAAAGCTAGATGCATAATAGGGCTGCACTATCTTTTGAAGAGGCAAATGATGGAGGGGAAGTTACAAAATTATAGGGTTCAAATAAGGTGAATGAAATGATTACAGAATACAGAACACTGAGATAAAGGAATCATAGTTGCAAGAGGAGTTTAATTGTGTGCAAGAAGAAATCCAGAAGATGAAAGAAGAGCCATCATCTCAATATGAACAAATCAGTAAGTCGAAGGAGAAAGTACTCTCCTTGAATAAGAAAAATGAATAATTTTATCAAGAAGGGCATGTACTAAGACTAAAATTACAATTTGAACTAGAGGAGCATCAAAAACATGAAACGTAATTTCAAAATTTGGAAAAGGAATTCAGTATGAGGGGAGGGAAGCCTTGGAAAAGGAATCCAGTATGAATATGTGAGCCCCAAATATAAATCTAAATATGATAAAATGATAATTATCCAATATGGCCAAGTTAGAATAGGGACTCGACACTTGGGAACAGGAGAAAAAGAAACTCACAAAGATCTTTCAAAGTCAAAAGCAGTACAGGAGACAATAATTATTGAGTATCAAGATGTCCTCAATCTTTATCAAACTTCTAAAAATAGGGCCAAGGATTTTCAGGTAATACTGGATTTTGTACAAGAGGAAAATAACAAGCTTAAATATGAGTTATCATCTACAGCTCTACATATGAAAGTTGTAGAAGAGAAAACATGACACTTAGAAAGGGACAAGAATTCCCTTGAACATGAGAGGGAACATTTAATCAAGAATATGGGCTTTTTAATGGAATAAATGACTTCTACACATAATTAGGAACAAAGTATTATAATAAGCATACAGGAAGAGACAACCCAGAACATGAGGATTTATGCATCCATGTGAAGCTTACAACAAGACTTAAATCATCCATAGGAACAAAAGAAAGTTATGAAAACAGAGATACAAGCAAGAACTAAGACACTGAAGGATGCTAACAGAATATTTGAAGCATATATGAAAAGAATCCAACAAGCATTGTGTCAATCACAAGAACAAGAGAATTTTCTAACAACTGTGATACAAGTGGGAACTGAGAGGCTAAAGGATGCAGAAGAAGAAAAAAAAAGGTTAAAGATGAGTTATCAACTGAAAATATACACTTGAAAGTTATAGAAGAGAAAGCACACAACTTATAAAGGGATGATAATACCCTTGAAGATGAGATGGAGAATTTATTCAAGAAGATAAGCCTGCAAGTTGAAGAATTATCTTCTACATGTAACGAGGAACAAAATATTAAAATAAAACTTCAAGAAGAGACTTCTCGGAACATGAATATTGATGCAGCTCTAAAAAGCTTCCAGAATACATTGAGTCAGTCATAGGAACAAGAGATAGCTCTGACAACAAATATACAAGTGGGAGCTGAGAGGTTGAAGGATGCTGAAAGAAAAATAAAGCTTCTAGAGGAAGTGATTTTCCAATTCTGAAACAAGAATGATGTCCTATTGGAGAAAATATCTTCTACATCAATGTATTTTAAAACTATAGAAGAGGAAGTCTCTAAATTGAAGCAAGCCAAGGTCAATTTTTTGGATGAAGTGGTGCTCTATCTGGGCGAGAGAAATTCTCTATAGAAAAAACTTTATTGCTCGAAGGAAGAAAGGAATGACCTAGACAGAAGATTTATGATAATCATAAGGAAAATTGAACTATTATGACTAGACCCAGAGAATGTTTAATTGTTTATTGTTATTTTGCAAGATGAAAATAAAAAATTCAGGGAACTTTCACAAAACTATGAGGAAAATTTATCAATGTCAAATATTGCTGAAAAGGAAGAGGAGGAGCTTAGAGACAGAAAGACATATCTAGAAAATGTATTGTCATAGTGGTATAGAGGCTTGGCGATGACTTGAGGAAGAATCAATTACTTTCCCATGATCTACAGGAAGAGAAGCATGCCCTAATAGCTAAGGATCAATAGTGCACTAAGCTGATAAACATTCTTGAAGCAAATTTAAAAATTTTCTAGAAAAGGGTTTCTCAAATTGAAAGATAAAACATGAACCTTAGTAGTGATTCGAAAAATTCACATGGGCATGTGGAACACCTAAATGAACAATTATTCTTCCAAAATGTGAAAGAAAAAAAATGAACATGAAATTTACAACATGCAGTACTAAGATAATCAATTTAGGAAAGGAGGTTTACTTGTTACAAGCAGAAGGAAATAATATGAAGACCAAAATACAAAAAGAGATAGAAAAATGGAAAAACGGCAGCTTGAGATAGGAGAGTTACATGGAATTATGCATACTATGTCAAATGGAAAACAAAAACACTGCATTGTCAGTTGAATTTGAGAAATGTATGAAAGAGTATAACGTCGTGGAAGAGAAGGCATTATAACAATAAAGGAAAATTTAATTATTCAAATACAAAGGACAACAAAATTTCATTGTTGAATAATCTTTCCTCTGAAATGCTATTTAAAAAGGAACTGAAAGTACATATGGAGAAGCTTCAAAACATACTTGATATACCTGATATTATAGGGGGGGAATCGGAAAGAAAAGATGTTGAACACATGCAGCTGCTCAATACTACTTTTGAGAAAGTAAAATACCTTCAAACAAAACTTGTACATGTTGAAGAAGTTAAAAAACACATTTCCATTGTGGTGTTGGTAGCTAGTACATATCTAAAACAATTGAAGATTGTTGGAGAGGTAAATCCCCTCTGCGAACAGAGGCGATCCCTACTAGCCCAGACCGGGTCTAGCAACAATCGTCACATGCTATAGTGCAGGTTCCTAATTGAAAATAAACCAACTAGCGATGAAGGCTTACCTGGAATCCAACACTGTCGCTTGTAGAGAAAGTAGCTCTCCTATTCCTTAGCTCTGGCAGATCACGATCCCTCACGATCTCCGTGACCGGACACCTACACATGTGAGAAACACAAAAAACGCAAGCGTAAAATCCAGTATATGCAACTATATGTCAGTCAGAGAAGACATGACTCATCATCATAATCAACAACAACGGTGGAACCATAACCAATAGTCGCTTATTATTAATCAATCAAAGGAGGATACAACCTGGCTCTGACGTTGAATTCTCCTTCGAAAGGTCGCCAGCGGAACACGTCTCAAAAAAGCCTGTCAGGGATGGGAAAGCCTCTCTCTTCAGATGTCTCGACAATAATCTCCTTGCTTGGATCTGGCCTTAAGCGAATGAATCAAGGCTCTTACAGCATAAGGCTCTGATGGCTCTTGGGAACTAGCTTGCAAGGAGATGAGCAAGATTTTATAGATGGAGGAAGGGGAGTTGGGATCCCTATAATCATGGAATTGGCCCTATCCTCAAAGGAAACTTCCATGAGAGGTGGCAAACCACTTCCTCTACATGGAGATCAGGCCAAACCTCCCAACTCAAGATAGATATCAGTCCAAGAATCTGTTAGGACGAAACTTCCGCCTTTTATTTTTTAAAAACACCTGTTAATATGGTTGGCGCGGGTGCGGCTCTATGACATAGCACCAATTGGCGTGCCCTCTTTGAAGGATTTGCCCCCTTAGTGCGAGGGCTGAACTATGAAACCGTGCCAATGGAAAAAGAGCTATTTTTAGGGTTTCACGAGGTAGTCTTAGGAAATGAAAGCTCATGTCCGGTGTCATGAAAGTGGTTTCAAGTCATGTCACTGCTCACAGGTCACGGAATGAGCCCTCCAATTGTGCGGGATGGGGAATCACAGGGACGGTGACAAATTGTTGTGTAACAGATGCCCCCTAAAGCATGAGGCCCGAAAAAGAGAGAGGGGTGAAATGCTTTACGAGAACGTGTCCAACTGAAAATACCACTGTCGGAAAACCTGCGTAGAGAAGTACAACTGATATCTCAAATACATGATACATATGTGGTATGGGCACATCCATCCATAACAGAGTATGCAATAATACAGATCCAAGGTATGGACGCAGCCATCCAATAAGTATCGATAAATAGACTCAGGTATGGTCGCAGCCATCCAATCAGTGAGTCATGTAACTAATCATAAGAATCCACAAAATCGCAGCCTGGATTATAACAGACAGGAGTCTCGGGTGTTGCACTCCATCTCGACCCGAACAAAGTACAAGTTCAAGCATGCAAATATGTGAGCTGAAGTCGAACATGCAAGAACATCGCCTGATTACCAGCCAATGATGAAAGCTGTTAACAGACGCGAGAGGTACCACCAATAATGACAATGGTCCTCAAGGTACAATAGGTACAATCCACGGCATGTGAATCAATGAGTTGGCGTCGAACACCCGTAGAATCACTCGATCGGAGGCCAATGATGAAAACCTCACATTGAACGCGAAGAACCTGCCATTGAGGCATGTAGGGTCCAAGGTGCCAGAAGGGAGTCTCTAGATCAGCTTCCTGGATAATGAGCTGAAGTCGACAGGAAGTGACCTTGATCAAAGGTGGGCCATAGTGTTTCCCACATCATTGATGCGAGACAAAGGAACATAATTTTTTTTTGAATCAAGATCAGATGAGAATCAGAGGAAGGTTGATGCTTGCAGAGGTCAACTTCTCTTGAACATATTGGTGGCACAACAGTGGATTTGGTAGTATTTTACATCAAAATATCAAGCGTCATGATGACAAGGCAAAGTGCAGATGAGAGGTCAAAAGGGATCACCCAAACCCACAGAGGCAAGTGGAAAACGAGATGAGATATCCCCAACCCGACATGAATGTAGACAAGTGCCATGTTCAGGAGCGACATACTACCGACACGACAATGATGTTGGTTCCATTTTCCCCACCATTTCTGGCGAGTACCTCTTTATTTTTACACAAGCTTGAAGAGGATACCATATGCTAGCTGTATAAGCCCATCGTCGTACATTTAACGAGCCCTAGGAAGGAGGAACTCGGATACCATCATTACGACTGAATCCAATGTCATCAGGGTTTAACGAGTCTGACAAAGGGAGAACTCAGTGTCTTTTCATGTTTACAGAGTTTGAAAAGACAGCGGAAAAGTAAACTCCAACGGTCCCTTTTTGTAAATAGTTTCTCAGACCCAACAAGGTAGAAAACTATGTCTGAGAAAACCTCCTAGTCGCAATAGGCTAGGGTATTCCTTTTTTGTAAGTAATCCATCCCAGCCCGAAAAAGGGGTAAACGTATACTAGGTAGATGTCGTTTCGTAACCACTTTAACGAGATCAAAACGACAAGTAACTCGGAAATATTTTCATGTCTAGAGAGTCAGAAAAGAGCTGAAAGATGACTCCTCCTGGAGGAACGAGTGGTATAAATGGTAGCAATTGGTTCCGGTAATGGTGGAACTGATCAAAACAACTAAAGGTCAAGAGGCTGGCTAATAAGATCACTCATCGCAGCGGTTCCTCAGGAACAGGTAAAACAACCAAGTGAAGGCATATGATCGGCCAAGAAGATAGTGACGATGGAGTGAGAGAACCAAGGCTTCATCTGGAAAAACAGACTGATAAAATGGCAATCACAAGAGTTAAAATGGGAAAGGTTTCGTTTTTACACAAGCTTGAAATCAGGAAACTCTTCTTGAAGTTGGTTTCATTTTTACACAAGCTTGAAACAAAGATAAACTATGCTTGAAACCGGTTTCATTTTTACACAAGATTGAAACGGAAACAAACTATGGTTGAAAAAATAAGCATGCCCCCAGCATGGTGACTTAATTTGAGGTACATGCCCCCCAAGCTTCAATCCATATGAAAGGTAGATGGAGTGAAGGTTCAAGTTACAAGATCAAGAGAAAGACTCGACTGGGATTTTATGAGAACTTATCAAAGACTCGAATTGAACGGGAAAGTGTTTCATTGTTTTAACGAGGTTGACACATTAAAATAACTATCCTCGTGACACCTTGTTTCATGGTTTAAGGAGCTTGGAACAAGACAAGGAAATCTGCTCCGACAACCTTGTTTCATTTTTTAAGGATCTTGACACAAGACAGGGAACCATGCTCCGCCAGTTTCATCATAATGAACAAGAAGTCATCGCTTCCAAGAGTTCCACTCCCGATGGAAGGAAAGCATCTTGGAAGTCTGGACCCAATGCCTCTAGCACACTATGCACAACAACATCATCACTAAGTACAGGCACGAGGTAGGTAGCCACATAATTGACCTGCGGTGGGGCAGATACAACGGGTGGATAAAAACCAGGAAGGGATGATGGCAGGCCAGATTCCACATCAGGACCAAAGAACGAAAGCTAATCAATGGTCACGATCCACCCTTCATGTGGAAAACAAACCACACGAAAAAGGGAGGAGACAAGCGCTCCCATGGCATAGGTGTAATCGTGCCCCAAGAGAAAATTGAAGTCCAAGGGACCTGGAACAACCATCACGTCCATATGGATGGTTTTTCCTCCCAAAGTGATAGGTAACCTTGGAAGGATCTCTAACGGTTGACTCGTTCTTCTGTTAAATGCCAACAGATTCTGCGTAACAGGCGCAAGCGGTGGCAAGCCAAAATCTTGGCAAGTAGTTGAGGATAGAACACTAACAGACGCACCTTCATCTATAACAGTGCTAGGTACGACCAAACTAGAGGTTTGTACCGTTATCTCAAAAGGCACATAAGACGGAAGGCGGTATCCTGCAAATCGACTCCAATCAAAGGAAGAGACCAAACTACTTGGAGGAGCTACCATTGAATTGAGATGGTCTTCCCCTGGTGTTACAATAGAAGAAGGAGCATCCTCCACAGCCTCCATCTCGAAGGTGGGAGGAGTATCCTCCGGGACCTCCATCACGGGAGGTAGAGGAGTAGCTTCTTGAGATATAGGGACAGGAGAATATTTCTCCAAGTCCGAGGAATCTGAAGAAACAAGAAGAACCTGAGGGATGTGAGGTACACTCTCAATGGAAAATACCTGGTGCACCATAGACGGGGCCAGTTCAACCGATCCCACGACCACTGTTTGGTCGGGGATGGATTCCTGAATTTGAATTTACGAGGGAGCAGGATCGACCAGGGATGACTCTTGATCAATCGTAGGATCAGCTGGCGGAGGAATCAAAGAAATCCATTTATAACTAGTCGGGAGGCATGGTCTAGAAATGGTTGCGTTGTCCAAGACTTGCTTGTCTTCATCCATATAAGGACAAAGGTGAATGGCATGGTGCCCTTCACACAACTTATAGGGATTGGTAGTCTTACCCTGCTTCTTAGGAGCCTTACCAGCACCAGTTGAAGATGTGCCCTCAACCTGACTCCCGGAAGCCAAAGGCAACAGCGGACGACCATTGGACCATACTTCAAGCACCTTGGGAATGCCAGGTCAATCTCCAAGAAGATGGTCTCTCGTGTCCAACATGCAAGGGAACTTGACTTTCCGTGGAGGGTTGGAAGTTTTATCAAGAGGAGACTTCTTAGGCGCAATAGCCACAGAGCTAGCCTATCCCTTATCGGACTTCTTCTTCTTCTTCTTAGCCACTTGTTACTCGAATACAGACTTTCACCAAGCGAAGTAGAAGAGGAGGATGCAGAAACAGGAAAAGAAGGGGAGAGGTCCACCTTAGAATCAACATGATGTTGTTGGGCGGAGGAGGCGATTGAGCAGTGGGCCGAGACATTGGGACCACGGAGGTTGAAAACAGCCAAACAAGCAACCCAACGGTTAACCGAGGAAGGGAGACAATGTTGCCATATGAGGAGGCACCAACATTTCCAAAAGGAGGAAAAGGACAGGGATTCCCATCGGAGCGGATTCCTTGGTTGATGAACTCAGGAAGAAGTTCATATCAACAACTCAAAACGCACACGGACTAAGCAAAGACTACAATCAAACGCACAACAAACGAACTCTAGAAAAGGGAGTGTGATCACGGGTGATTTATTTTACCACATTGAAACTTAGAAACTTCATTGTTTCATGTTTTAAGAGTCGAGAAACGGATGAAAGGTGACTCTATCTCTTTCAGTTTTCAAGCAAGCGTGAAAGGACAATCGCTTGGTGATCCTTTCAAATTTAAAGAGTCAGAAAAGATCAAATGACTACTCGGGAATACTAGGGAAAGGGTGTACCAAATAACCATGAACTGAAATATAAACCTTGGTTTCAAAAATGAAAGAGAAATCAACCAAGGACTTAATGTACATGCAGGCAATCTCCCTGAATGCTGTGTCTAGTGTATCACGGGTATAGGGCGGCAGACTCGGCTTCCTATGGATAAAGGATAGAAACCTAGTGGGGTCTCCCTTTATATACTCGACGGTACGGGGAGCACAAGTCCGTACTAGCGCTGTCTAAAGCCAAGAGGCGAACGACAGCTACTAGGTTTAAAGACGTCGGAACACGTCTCTAGCCTAGACCTCTAAATATTTCGTTAATGTTTCAATGCTGCCTTAGTGTAAATTGAATAAATTTTAATGTTGATCTTCAATTATGTTTCAGTTTCAAGGCCCTACCGAATGTCATATGACAATCTCCTATATGCAGCTATATGAGAAAAGAAATATTTTCAATTCGATGAATGCTATCTAGTTAAGGGAAGAGCTTCAAACAATGATGCAACAAACAACAACATTGTAAATGAAATTCTTCCAAACTAGATGAATTTCACTATCTAAAATTAATTTCAAAAATTCAACGATGCGAATAATGCAATGTAATCTATGCAAAATCCTCTTTTTCGAAAACTATGCAATTGTAATCTATGCACAATTTCCTTTTTCTTTTCTAATGATAAGAATGCACTCAATGCACTTTTCGATGAAATGAGAATCTACTTAATGCATGCTTTTAACAAAAGAGAGCACTCAAAGAGACTTTTAGCTTTCAATCATTAAACAATGTGATCTAAGTCCAATGATAAATCTCAAAAAATACTTTTCGATGCAATGTGATCTAATGCATTTAAACGAAAAGAGAACTTTGAGACGAAAACTAAATGAACGCAAATATTCTTAATGAAGGATGAATGCAAAATAGATGTAAACAAACACTAAGAATGCAATCGTTGTTTAAAACACTTTGTCACGAAATCCCTCAAAAGGCTACAAGACATATGAGGTCAAGCACAAAAAGGACTTCCAAAGTATGAGATCAAAACAAGGCATTCATTCCCTTTTACATCAAACAATGATGGAAATAAGACATTTCAAACAATGAGCAATGTAATCTATGCTCATACAGTGAAAAGACCGGAAGGGAAAGACACACTGGTGAAGGATTTAGGAAAAAAAAAATCAATTTTCACACACCCTGAAATTGGCACGACTTGATCATTGACAACTAGCGCCAACTGGCGCAACTTGCTCACTGACAACTAGCGCCAATGGCTAATTGGTGCGGGTTGCTAACTGACAACAAGCGCCAACGCCTAAAAATGAAAAAACAAAGAATTTCTCCGAACCAAGACCAGACTCACCACTTCAAGCAGAATCTCCAAGACTCAAATGAACCATGTAATCTAGCCTCAAAGCAATACAAAGCGGAATTCGAATGAAGAAGACGCCAATCACTCAAATAATGCAATAAAATGATAGAAAACCACCAAATGAATGCATAGAAGCAATCACAAAGTTGACTGAACAGACAGCTACCACAAACTCCCAAGGGAGGCTCGACGCACAATAGCACCTAGATGCCCTAGGGCTAAAATGTAAAATCGATAGAAATGCGCAAACAGCCAAAGGAAGAACGTCACAGTCATTCAAACAAGGCCCCAGAACACTCAAGCAGTCGAAAAAACAAGAAAACACCCAGATCAGTCTCAGAAGGCTCAAAACCTAGTAAACCCTAGCACCTTACAGGATTGGCACGACTATAAGGCTGAAACTAGCGCCAGAATAGAATTGGCGCGAGTAATACACTGACAACATGCACCAGTGGGCGCGACTGTCACACTGAAAAGCACGCTAGCTGAGTTTACTAAGGAAAAATAAAAAATAAGGAATCCAAGAAGCAGACCAGTGATGGTGGAGCTTAAACCAAAAGCCAAACTCTTGAAAAGAGCCAACCAAAAGAGCTGATCAAGCAAGCAGAATCGAGAAACAACCAAAAAGATAAGACAATACTCCAAGTGTTTAGTTCATAAACTAAACCAGAGATTGACTGAAGCAGCTTTGATCTACTTCACCAATGCAGAGAAATAGCGTTTCGAAGGCTATCTGGCTAACTTCAGGCTCCGTCTATTGCTTATAAAGCAAAACAACAACAAGCTAGACGATCCCTAGTGGAGTTGCCAATTTCTTGGAGAGGTAAATCCCCTCTGGGAATAGAAGTGATCCCTACTAGCCCAGACCGTGTCTAGCAACAATCGTCACATGCTATAGTGCAGGTTCCTAATTGCAAATAAACCAAATAGCGATGAAGGCTTACGTGGAATCCAACGATGTCGCTTGTATAGAAAGTAGCGCTCCCGTTCCTTATCTCTGGCAGATCACGATCCTTCACAATCTCCATGACCAAACACCTGCACATGCGAGAAACAAAACAAACGCAAGCGTAAAATCCAGTATATGCAACTATATGTTAGTCAGAGAAGACATAACTCATCATCATAATCAACAACAGGAGTGGAACCATAACCAATAGTTGCTTATTATTAATCAATCAAAGGAGAATACAACCTGTCTCGAAAAATCCTGTCGGGGATGGGACAAGCCTCTCTCTTCGGATGTCTTGACAATAATCTCCTTGCTTGGATCTGGCCTTAAGCGAATGAATCAAGGCTCTTGCAGCATAAGGCTCTGATGGCTCTTGGGAACTAGCTTGCAGAGGAGATGAGCAAGCTTTTATAGATGGAGGAAGGCGAGTTGGGATCCCTATAATCATGGGATTGGCCCTATCCTCAAGGAAGCTTCCATGAGAGGTGGCAAATCACTTCCTCTACATGGAGATCCGGAGCCAAACCTCCCAACTCAAATTAGATACCAGTTTATGAATTGGTTAGGACAAAACTTCTGCCATTTATTTAAAAAAAAAACTCGTTAAAATGGCTGGCGCGAGTGTGACTCTGAAACAGAGCGCCAATTGGTGTGCCCTATATGAAGGATTTCCCCCATTGGTGTGGGTATTGAACTGGCTTCCCGCGCCAATGCAAAAATGAGTTTTTTTAGGGTTTTTCACAAGGAGTTGTCTTCAGGGCAATGAAAGCTCATGTTCAGAGGGGTGTCATGAAAATGGTTTCAAGTCATGTCACTGCTCACAGGTCACGGAATGAGCCCTCCAATTGTGCGGGATGGGGAATCATAGGGAAGGTGACAAATTGCTGTGTAACAAAGATGGAGATATCTGTTCTACAATAAATAAAAAAACATCCCTCAATGAAGAGGTTGCAATCAGATCTTAGAACATAGAAAGTTAGCAATAGAAGATCCCCATTTTACAGGGGATCACTCAAGGGATGGGATTCAAGTTTAGAGATTCAAGTGCATAAACTGAGTGAAAAAGATATAATTTTTGATACAGTGTCTCAATAACCACATAAGTTGGAAATGAAGTTGGAGGGGTTACAACCAACACTAGTAGACACAAGATGGGTTCAAAAGAAAATTCTTGCTCTTGAGGTTCGAGTTAAAAACTTGATACAAGAAAATACTCGACTCACATGTGGGTGCACTTCTAACAATTCACCAAAATTCAAAGAGGCTTTTCACCTTAAAGAAGTAGATTTGGTCATAAAGGAATCACATCAATTACAAGAGAAAGAGGCGGCGATTGATGAAGCTAAAGGCTCAGCAAGTACTGTTGCTATTGGCCGAAATATTGATATATTATAGGAGGAAACAAAAAGTATTGGAACCAACTTAGATTTCCTGCAAAATAGACAGAAAACCTCGAAAAATGAGTTTAAGAGTTGCAAAACAAAATGAAAAATTTGAAGGAGAACAATAAAAAACTGAAGGATGATAAATATGGGGGAATAGATTAAAATTTTCTTGAAAAGAAGATAATAGAAGCTAACAAGAAAGTCATGCAGCTAGTGGAGCAATATAATATATTGAAAAAGGATCTCAAGTATGGAATTTCTTGGATTAACATAATTCGGGAGGAGATGAGTGGATAGGAACACAATTTTAAGTCAGAAAAACAACAAAAAATCAGAAGTACAACCTCTCACTACTAGCTAGAGGTGTGTTAAGGAAGTTCAAACTTACTATCTTTTCCCAACTGCTTCACTACAACAACAAATTATTGCACATTCTTGTGAAATCGTGCCCTCTTGAGAGTGCTAATGTCATGTATAACTGTTGAGCCCCAAAGATGTCCTTTCCTTTCACAAAATTTCACTCCATTTCCTCTGTCCCTTATCAATTATAGGCTCAAAATATCAATAGGATTGATTAAATTCACTTTAGGAATGCATACAATGACTGGCTTGCTATATTTTCATGGTTTTGTTGTTGTAGTAATTTTTTACTAGACTCAGCTACAGAATGCAACCATTCTGTAGCTAGTCGCCTATTCCACAGCTATCTTCATGTTCACATAGGTTACAGGTGTCACTTAAAGGAAAAATGCATATGGTTGAATTCCAGAACTCACCTACATTATTCCTTGCCCTCTATGAAGTCTGAGCAAAAATCTGCAAGTGGTTATGCACGTGGAGGAAACCCAAACTAAGAAGTAGATTCTTACAAGGACAAGGACACTACAGATGTCTTCAGCAAAGTACGAGGCCTCCACAAGAGTTCTAATTTGATTTTAATTGGAAAAGACACTTATCCCTATTTCTTCTCCAGGGCAGTTATGTATTTCTCTTATAAGAATAATTCGGGAAATTGAGAGACAGTTAGTCAGTTGATGTTTTATTGTTAAGTTGTCCAAGACCGTAATACTCTGTTTTTAAAGCATTTTCTTTTAATGAAAGAAGAACAACTTTAATACATGATCTGAAGCAATCCTGAAGAGATTCGTGTGCTAATCTGGTGGTAGAGGGCCCCTATTGCCCGAGAGGCTCTGTGCATATTGTTTAGATAAGTAACTTTAGCTTTGTTTCGTTCCTAATTTAGGTAGTTTTCTGAACTTTAAGTTTTATGCTCACTTACATCGAATGTTACAGCCAGTCTTGTTCTTATGAATTGTTCCAAAATATCACTAACACTGAATAAGATAGAGCTGTAGTATTTCAGAGATTAATTGCATTTTAGTTCAGCTGTAGTATTTCAGAGGTTAATTGCATATTAGTTCAGTTCTGTTTAATGTATTTTAAGTTTTATTAGCTAGTTGTATTCTAGTTATGTTAAATTAGACTTAAAGGCCTTCATTATTTACAAAATGCTCTTGTTCTTAATCTCTGCTAATACATCATTGTCATAGGAACAAGAATTGGTAATGTCATTTTGAAATCTTGACTGTTCTGCAATTTCTCATAATTTTACAAACTTGCCTTTTTCCAAAACTATTCCAAAAGATTTCTAACCCTTGAATGAGGCTTAATAGTGACATTTTGAGTTGCAGAATGGATTCATTTTAGTGTCATAAGTTAATTTAGAGTAGGGTTCCTTACTATGTTGCAAATAATCTTTTCCAAATGTGTTCCAACAAATTTCTAACTATGGATGAGATTTTCTCTGTGATAATTGTAAGTTGTTGTTTACTTAGAAGAACCTCATTGCATTAAACTTATCCTTCTCTCAAGTTGTTCCAACATACTTCTAATGAAATAAATTGGACTGAGTTCATGTTATGAGTTATTTTTCTTGTCAAGTTTTGCAATCTGTGAATTAGCATTTTTTGTTCTTAGGTGCCATACATAGTTTAAAATAGATTTTGCTCTGTTTTAGTGTGACCAACAACTTCTCTTTGCCAACAACTTAGTTATTTTCCTCTTAGCATAAAAAAAAAAAACCAAAAACACTAGAAAAACACTAAACACAACGAAGTAGGAAGAAAATACCTAGGCACATATAGTGCACTTCACTTCAACAGTTTACTAGCCCTGGTTGACAATTTATGACATCAATTTAGGAACACTAAGTTGAGAAGACATTTTGGCACCATTTCCGGGGAAGTGTAACTAGGTAGCCTTGTTTCTTACCTCCCAAAAACAATGATATGCGTAGAGAAAGAAACTCAAGGGGTAGATTCATAAGAAGCAGAAGCTTGATTCCTAGAACACCACTTGTGCCACCAAGACCAAGAGGCAGCACACCTCCAACTCAAACCCACATCCCATACTCCACTAATCATAGAATTCCAGAGGACTTAAGATCAGACATTCCATCAGAAGAACCTTCCACTTCATCCACTGAATCTGTTCTAGAAGAATATTCAAGAATCCCTGCTAGAGACATAAACTTTTCCACTTCCACAGGAGAATCAACCATGGCAGAATAAGGGGGAGGAGGAGTCTTTAATGGAGAACATACACTATTTGGAGGGGGTAGAGGTAGAGGTAGAGGAGAAGGAGGTAGAGGTGCAGAAAGAGAAGGAGGTAGAGGTGAAGAAGGAGGCAGAGGAAGAGGTAGAAGGGAAATGGGAAGCTCTTTTGGGTTTCCTATAGTAGATGAAGAAACCAATGCAACTATGAAAAAAATTTCACCCTCTGTCCTTCCAAAATTTTATGGACTCAAAAGTGAAGATCCTGAAACCTTCCTATTTGAATTTAAGTCCTATGTAGAACCCATGATTACTTACAATATGCTCAAAAACTTAAACTATTCCCTTCAACATTGAAAGGAGCAGCATTAAAATGGTTTATGAGTTTGATCAACAGTTCTATTAGGACATGGGAAGACATGAAACATGCATTTCTAGAGAGGTATTTAGATTACTGTATGCCAGTCAACCATAAGGAGGAAGTGTTTAAAATGCTACAAAAAGAGGATGAAAACCTGGAAGATTTGTTGGAGAGGTTTAACTACAACATCAAAAGAACAAAAATGGAAAACCTTGACCAAGATACCTTGAAATCTATCTTGTTGAAGACAATTAGGGATGAATGGATAGATATCCTTAATATGATGGGAAAAGGGGATATATCTCAGCTCACATTACCTGAAATAGCTGAATTATGTATCAACCTTTCAAGAGGGAAATCTAAAATTGTAAAAGGACCAAGAGGCCATGCTCTTGCAAGGGCAAGTAAGTCTGCTTCTGGGATAGTAAGTAGGGCAGAAATAGGACATATGCTTGATGAATTCAAATCTGACATTTTAGGGAGTCTTAGTGAGAAAATAGACACCCTCAAGCTACAAAACAAGAAAAAAGTTGAATCTGATGCCTTAGCAGTCTTTTGTCCCAAATGTAGAAAGAAGCATGCCTTGAGAGAGTTCCCTTTGGATGTAAAAGTAGTAGAGACTTGTGTAATTTGTTCAGAAAAACATGAGACCAAGAGTTGTCCTTCACTTCCTGGTCTTAAAGCTGTCTTTCAAGAAGAAACCCCTACAAATTCCACAGAATCTCTCAATTTTGTCTCTAGGAGGCCTTGGCAAGGACCTCAAACACAAGGATTCCATGATCAATTGTATAATCAACCCCCACCAAATTGGAATTCTTGGCAACAACCTTGGCCCCAATTCCAAAATCAATCTCAAACTTGGGCACAAGGAGCACAAAATACCTATGGAAGATACTCTTAGTACTATCAATATCCACCATATCCACATTTCCCTCCTCAACAAAATCTTCAACAAAATCCTCAAAATCCACAACATCAAAATTCACCACTTCCATTACCATTTCCTCAGAAAACAAATCAGTTGCCTGCCCAACCTATACCAAATCCCAACAATAAAAATCCTCAGAATACATACATGATAGAAGGCCAACAGTTTCCAACTTATTTGATCACTTCTTTAGACCTTAATGATGTTCAACTTAGGTCTGGAAGAATACTTGAAAAGAAAAAACCTTCTGTAATCATACAAGAACAAAACAACTTTGAGGAAGATTCTCTACGAGTAAATAAAAGTCTTGAAGAAGACACATCTTTTCAAGACCCAAACATTGAAAAATCAAAACAAAAAAAACCAATAATTTCAACTCCTATATTAGAGCAGCCATCAACATCCACCTCTACACCTCCCTTTCCAGAAAGAATACAAATTGATAGGGGTGTAGAAAAAAAAATTATGGTGCCTAATTATGATTTCCTAGATGAGCTGAGAAATGTTTGTATTAAGATCCCATTATTACAAGCTATCAAGGAAATTCCAATTTTAGCAAAAACAATAAAGGAGTTGAGCATGAAAAAAACAGGAAAAAGAATCAAAGAGACAAAGAAAATTCAACTGGCAGGAAAAATAGCAGATATCATGATGGGTAAGATTTCCATTCCAAAGTATCTAGACCCAAGAAATCCAGTTGTTAGAATACACATCAATGGAACTGAGATCCAAAACACACTTATTGATTTAGGAGCAACAATCAATATCATGATTAGACAAATCATGGATAAACTGAAACTTCCTAATATTCTTTTTACACTCACATTATTACAATTAGCAGACAGATCTGTGATCAAACCTGATGGGGTAATAGAAGACATTCCAGTGTCCCTAGATTCTTGGGAGTATCCTGTGGATTTTATGATCCTAACTCCTAAGAATAATCTAGGAGGGCATCCTATTATATTAGAAAGACCTTGGTTAGCTACAACTGATGTTTTCATTAGTTGTAGATCCGGTGATATGTACATCTCTGATGGTAGTTCAACCAAGAAATTTACCTTGTATCTTCCAGCAAAGACAATTACAAAATTAGATGATACTCAATGGATTGAGGATGAAGAAGACATACAACCTCTCTTCACAATTTCAGAAATTAGTGAAGACAACCAGATCCTGAATACCTTAGAAAATTTTGAATCCTCTTCGGAGTAAAAAAATGAACAATTTCAAGAAGAATCCAACATTGAGTTTTTATCATCAAGACAAATGTCTCTTTACTCCATGGATAAATTTGGCAGCTCTACAATTGAGATATTTCTAGGAAAAACTTTAAACATAAACAAGAACCTAGAGAAATATCAACAAGAAAAGCTAGTCAAGATATTACAAAGACATTCTTCTGCATATGCACGAGAGTACATTGATATGAAAGGGGTAAGCCCTAAGACTTGCACTCATCACATCTACATAGAGGAAAATTGTAAACCAATTAAACAACCTCAGAGACGGATGAATCCAAATCTTAGGGATATTGTTAAAGAAGAATTGCAGAAATTGTTAAATGTCAACTTTATCTATCCCATTTCAGATAGTCAGTGGGTTTCTTCTTTGGTAATTGTGCCAAAGAAAAATGGTAAATGGAGGGTATGTATTGACTACCGGGAATTAAACAAAACTACTCTTAAAGATCATTTTCCCTTACCCTTCATAGATCAGGTGTTAGATACATTAGCTGGAAAAAAGTACTTCTCATTTTTAGATGGGTTTAGTGGTTATAACCAAATTCAAGTAGCACTTGAAGATCAAGACAAAACCACATTTACCTGTCCTTGGGGTACCTATGGTTACCGAGTATTTCCATTTGGACTATGCAATGCACCTGCAACATTTCAAAGGGCAGTACTAGGAATATTTTTAGATCTAATACATGATTGTGTAGAGGTATATATGGATGATTTCAAAGTCTATGGAAACACATTTGAAGAAGCCTTAGTAAACTTGGAATTTTTTTTAAAGAGATGTAAAGAAGCAAATCTTTCACTAAGTCATGAGAAGTGTTTTATGATGTTTACTGAAGGAATTGTTTTGGGGCATCACATTTCAGGGGATGGGATTAGAGTTGATGAGTCAAAAGTTGAAGTCATCTCTAAATTATCTGTTCCAAGTTGTCAAAAAGATGTTAGGAGTTTTCTAGGATTTACAGGATATTATCGAAGGTTTATAGAAAACTTCACCAAGATAGCATCTCCACTTTTCAAATTACTTACTAAGGACTGTGAATTCAAGTGGAATCCTGATTGCCAGTTAGCCTTTGAGACCCTGAAAAAAAAAATCTCTGAAGCACCTATTTTAAGGGGACCTAACTGGAATTTACCTTTTCATATTTCAACAGATGCCTCAGATACAGATTTAGG